>JAODTR010006196.1:0-31886 GCA_025399935.1 Amblyopsis rosae
CATGGCTTCTCCGAACTTCTCCCACACCCGCTTCTTTGCTTCTGCTACGGCAGATGCTGCAGCCCTTCGAGCCAGCCAGTACCCTGCAACCGCCTCCAGAGACTTCCGTAATGTAATATTTACTTGACCTTTTATGCGTCCAACAACACTGAACATATTTCATGTATGGTGTGTGGTACTATATTTTATTTGTTGTTCATATTCTCATATGGATGCTGTAATGACAACAATACAGCTGGTTTATCCAAGTCAATGTTTAACATTTAGTGGTATGTTTTAACCTCAGTCTTAATGTTTGTCAGTTAATTTAATCTAAAATGTATTCTTGTTTAGAAATGTTATATCCTTTTTCACAATGTCATTGCTTCAAATTGAAGTTATAAGTGTAATTAAGGAGTGGCTTGGACTCCGGCTTTGCACTTGCTATGGTAAGATACCAGATTGCAGTAGCTATAGATTTGTGTGCTTCAAGTCTATAAAAGGCAGATTTATGACCTTGTTTTGTACATCCATTTTCAGTAAATTACAAATCTAATGAATACAATCCCTGGAAAAATGTGGTATTGCAATTTAATCAAGTTTGTCAATAAAAAGTTGTATTTATAATGGGTACTGTGCTTCCTTAATCTTCAGGGTGCATTTGGTGAAATAACACTTAATACACATGTAGTAATTGATTCAAGAAAACAATATCTATTTTTTTTATTTCAAAGACATACACCAGTACAAAATGCTACATAATATTACTGGGAGGATAGACCGATGCATAGATACAATATTACAGGAAAAGTAATCTTCCATAAATCTTAATGGCAAAATGCAATTTTTTTTATTAAATGCACGAAGTAGGATATAAATACTTGGCAACTGTACAAGTTGAATTACATAAAAGGTTACAAATGTCCATGTTCTGTCCTGACAGATCCACTGCATGCATCATCAAATTGATAGTGCATACAAATATTGATAGAAATGTTCATGTTTGCAGCCAAGTATAGTACTCTACACTACAAAGCAAGTAATTTGTTTATGTAAAATATATCATTGTACGTAATGGTTGCACCCGATTCTGAACTACATATGTTCAAAGTCATAAATTAAGTACATGATATTCTTAATTATCTGATAAAAATGTGCAAACAACCAGTTTAACTGTCCAAATTGATATACTAAGTTTTTTTGGAAAACAAGTGCAATGTTGATGTTTTGTGCAACAGAGTAAAAACAATATAAATCATAGGAAAGGTTACTGTATAAGTGCATGCTACAAAATATTAGTTTATTCCTGAAGCTTAGTGCTGAGGGGCAATAGCAGACCAATCCCATTTTAAGGCAGATATAGAAAGAATAAATAAGTTTAAAGCCCTTGTAAATTAGATTATAAAACCAATAGGAATGGTGGCATTTGAATGCATGTGGTTAATAATTACTGTAGCTGGTGATCACATTGTAGCTTTTGAGTAATGTGTGTGTACAATATAAAGAAAATACCTTTTGTCATCATTCCATTTCAACACAATAATACAATATATTCAGTGCAAATGGACAAACCCATATTAAAGTTTTGCCATTCAGCGTATAGTCCGACATAACAGAATAACTGATAGATGTTGACATCACGCAAAAAGTAATCACCTTCTGTTATAAAAGTCCCACTGTGAAGTAACTTATCTCCATTTAATCCATTTAATCCATTTTTGTGGCTTTTGGGGAATATTGGTTTTCCATTCGCTTCCTCCTCTTAGATGGCTGAGCTGGCTTTGCTGGTGTCATAACCATGCTCCGTCCATGCTGGAGTAACAGTGGTCTACGCCAGTGTTTGTAAGGCTCAGTCCATTAGAGTCCACACACTCAAACATAATGCTCTCCACATCAACCTCCATGTCCTCTGTAACACATGGTAGCAAAGAATGACCACGTTTAGTAGAAGTACCAGTTAAGAGTCCGCTGCCACTTTGAATAGGAAGCATGTACATGAGACTAGTGCAGGTAGCGAGATAACACAGTGGTGGTGTGTGTGTGAGAGAGGAAGGAGAGAGTGAGTGAGTGTGAGAGAGGGAGGGTGTGAGAGAGAGAGTGAGGGAGAGATAGTGTGTGTGTGTGAGAGGGAGAGAAATTGTGTGTGTGTGTTTGTGAGAAAGGGAGAGAGTGAATGTGTGTAAGGGGGAGAGAGAGCGTGTGTGTGAGAGAAAGGGAGAGAGAGAGGCCTACCTCTGTCGGAGTCAGACCTCTCAGAGGACATAACGGAGCCCAGGCTGTCGTTCCTCATCCTCTCCGGGCCCCTCTGCAGCTGCTCCAGTCTCACCTGCAGCTCCCTCTGCTCCCAGCGCAGACGCTCCTTCAGCTGCCTGGAGCGCTCGTCCTGCTCCTGCAGTTTCTGCACGAGAAGCCAAAGCAGAGCCGGGCAGGCTGAGGCCGTGGGCGTCTTCAAGGGGAAGGGCGCTTAACGCTGGCGGGGAACGCGCAGCCGACGCTTACCTTGATGTGGAGCTTGGCCCGTCGGAGCAGGTTCAGGGTGGTGTTCCTCACCGATTCAGACGACAGGGGAACATGCTGCTTGAGCTGCTCCAGGCCATGTTTTAGCTGAGCCCGTCTACACACACACAAACACAGTGGACAGTCACTGGTGGCTTTTGTTACAACAATAATACATCTTAAAGTGTATTTAAAATGTATTATAAATCATATTATTTATTACTATATTAACGCAGAATAGCAATTTGAATTGAATAACCTTTTAATATGTTTTCCAAATATCTGCAATTACCTGTTTTTCTCCAGCTCATTGTGGACAGATCTGAAATGTGTAGGCAGTTTAGAGGAAGTACAGCAAAAAAGGGCATGGCATTCATTGGCTCATAGGAATAACAGTAAGACAACTATGAAAATGTAGCAGTTGAAAATGAAAACAGAATGGGTGTGGTTCTACAGCAGACACATTCTGTTATGAAATACAGTCACCTATTGCCAGTGCCACCAGGCAACATCTTTTTGCTCTTATGCTTGCTTCTCTTATCACAATCCTCTGGACTATGAGGCATCAGTGAAGCATAACCGTGTTCTGCCTCTGTGGAAAGTATAAATAAATGCATGTCACATCGCTAAATTTAATAACTTGAACTGCACTACAATTATGAAAATTATATCCTGTTATGCACTGCGATAAAAATGTAGCATAACTATTGCCAAATAACATGGTAAACGTGTACCTACGATAAATAATACGGTCTTGCACTATAACCATCAGCTTGATTTTTTGCGTTCAGGTTTTGGCGCCATCATTGATCGTCTGCAAAATTCCTGACTACATATATAAAAAACTTCGTATCAATTTTGGAAGCCTACAACAGCTATTGTCGCTAAGCCGCGCGTTAAAGCATTATAACGCCGCTTCATTTAACAAGGATAGGAACTCGCTGCCGCTCGGGTATATTTTCAAACTGGACCAGAATTGGCGCCTTTGAGAACCACAATGCTAGTAGATATACTGTATGTAGGTCGGTGAGTCAATCTAGACATATCGACCAAGCCAAACCTCCACAAAAGCCTGCTGTCCAGATGTCCCTTTGCATGTTTTTGTTTGGAAGTGTGCCTTTTACCTGGTTTTCTACACCTTAATAGTTTCACATTACTGTTAACATATTTGTCTCCTCGTATGTTGACAGCTCACAGGCAATAGTTACCGTACCTCGTTCTCTTCTCTCCAAAAACTCAGCGGCCTGAAGAAGCACTTGGATATTGCAAATAGACGCTTCCATTTTTATTTATTTGAAAGCTCAATTACATGCAGGTTTAAAAAAAACGTAAATTACTCAAGATGAGCCTAGAATAGCTACTTGCTTACGCTACGTCTGCACTCTGCAGATCAACGAACACCAACACACAAGTCATCGTCAAGCCCCTAGCCACGCCCCAAAACGCCTTCGCTTTTTTGTGAAGTTAAATGCTTTTTCTTTGTCTTTTTTTTCCTCATAAAGCGCGTTTTAATTCAGTCTATAATAAAAAAATAAAATTAGTCATAACGACATTTTAAGGTTATTGCATTTCATGTAGACCTACTCCCTATATGCTGGATGTCGTCATCAAGGTTGCCTATGACGTTTGACCCTTGTTCCACTCTCACCTGTTTTATTTTATTTCATTTATTTTGTGTTTCTCACATCAAATGTTTATTACTATAGTATGTATATTTTAGCCAACTGTTTAGTATCTATGTATTTGCACTGTAATATATCATTGAGTGTTTAGAAAGGCGTCCCAAATCAAATGTATTATTATTATTATTATTATTATTTATTTATTTTTTATTATTATTAATAATGTTTGTTTACTTTTTCTGTTTTAATAGTAATGCTGTTTTGATGTGAATCGTTGTGTATAGGAAGATTATACGTTGTCAGTGCATTTTACTTGTTTAAGATCAGTTAATCATTTCCATTGTTTACGTATACGCAGAATTTACCGGTACTGTTCACCGAGTGTATTTTTATAAAAAATATAATAATGCAAGATTGCAGATTGTTCAGGTTGTTCAGGTTGCCATCACTTAATATGGCAGCACAATGCTTCAAATGCACAAATGGGTTTTCCGTACGATCTCACAGAAAGCGTGAAGCTTTCTTGCCAGTAGTATCTTTAACCTATGAACTCCAGAGTGTGCCAGTACTCCGCCATATTGACTGTTGTCTTGAGTGGAGAGGAGAGAGAACATTTGTGGTCAAAGAAAAGCGAAACTGTGCCCTTATACCGTCAAAACTGGTGCAAACTGGGCGAAGGGATATTACATACAATTGTGTCATGGCAAGAAAGAAAAGCAAACAGCAAGGACTCGTTCAGAAGGATCTGGTGCCTGGACAGCAGACCATATCGAAGAACCCAGTCTCTCCCGGCGATGCAGCTGACGGCGGTGGTGGCGGAGATGCTGAGCTGGATAGACTGTCCACCAGGGCAAATCAGGTAGCTAGCTTGTGGATCGCAGCGAAACAGTTTACCGTACAAGGTTCCGATACAATCCTCTCAAGCATCAAGCATTCAAGCATCAGCCATTGTGTCTTTCTTATGTATGTCATGCAAACCAAGGTTGTACGTTATTTTCCACACTTATGGTTGCATGGGGACGTAGAGTGAGTTCACGTCGTTTGCTACATTAGATAAGTAAATAAATAAATAATAAGCGTGCCTTTCCAAAAAGAGGCAGGCTTTAAAAACTGTCTGGTTAACGCAACGGCCCCAGCTCCGAGCAGGTGACATTGTAGACGCGTGCCACGGTCAAGATGTATTTTCGAACGTTTTGAACTCTTCACCTACAATATGGTACAGAGCTAACGCTAGCTCGAACGCTAGCAAGGCTAACATCAGCTAACATGCTGCATATACATGAACAGCCAGGTAGTGCTTGCGATTAATGATGGTTACATTATCAGCTGCTATATTGATAGCTGAACAGAACATATTTTGACCAGTTCCGCAATTTTTAGTTGTTCTTATTGACCTTTCTTACATTTATGCGTGTTACACTACTGAAAGAATACCAAGGAATTACTTGAATATGTGTAATTACACGTATACGATATCTGTAACAGTGACTACATAAGCATCAACTTGAACAACTTGATACAATACACTGGGCCACAATTATCTCCAAAACTTGTCTCCTAGACAAATGTATGGAGCTTCTATTAAATTAATATAGACACCCAGCATACTGATCCTAAATTAACACATTGCCTATTAATTTACCCCTCTCCTTGTCATACTTCTAGCCTATGCACACCTGCTGCCTCCTGTGCCATCGTGAATTTAAGGACTGGGGAGCAAACTCTGTGAATGGACTCCCTGGGGGTCACGGGACCAAGCTGGCAGATGCCTTGCCAGCTCTCTCCCAGGCTTTGTTGCGGGAGATGCCTCCGCATAAGCTCGCAGATGCTGTGCCGTCTGCACTGTCCCAGTCACTGCTGGGAGAGGTACCACCGTGGATTTGTCAGAGCTGCCGGAGAAGCGTGGAAGAGGAGGAGAGGCGAAGCACCCAAGAGCAGCCTATGCCGGTAAGTAAATGAGGATTAGATAACTTTGCATGGCAGGAGATTATTCATTTCTGTCCATCACTTCTTAGTCAGACATATTTGTTGATTGATTTAAAGTGATGTTAACCTATTAGCAAAGGTAACTGTGTTCTTGAACCTCGCTAAGAAAATATGTGTACAATTCATCATCACAAATAGAAAGGGTAAACATGCACTCAATAGACAAATATTGATTGCTGCAGCAAGACACTCAACGAACAGACATGCTTTATCAGTGGGTTCATACCCACATCATGTCCTGTTATACATGTTATTAAGTATTCCTTAATTTAATGCTGTAACTCCACCTTTATTACACCGTGTCGACTTCAGAAGGTTAACACACTGAAAGTGATACTCAGTCGTAAATTATACAGTAATATGTATTAATGTTAATAATTTTTTAAGTTTATTTATTTATTCATTTATTTATTTTTATTTGATTCTCTTTAAGCCTTTGCAGGTACCTTTGTCACACTCCTCTTCCTGTAAGTCACAGAGCTGTGGGAATGGTTACCCTGAACAGAGTTCTGTCGACTGGGATCCTAGTTCTTTTCTATCAGCCCACAAGCTGTCAGGTCTATGGAACTCTGCCCACGCCAATGGAGGTATCCACTGTAACCATAACGCATCCCCACACTCGCAGCAAGGTTGGTCATCAGACTCATCACCAGTAATGGCCATATGGTCAGAATTTACTTTGCTGTCTTTTGAAAAAGCATATTTATTTGTTTTGTGTTGCTACTAAAATGTGATGTTTTTGCCAGTTACACACTGGGAACTGAATGTTTGCAGAGGTTTTACAATTGTTTGCCTATCCTCCATGTACTGGTGACTAGCCATCTAATCTCAGGCAACTTCACTCAGTACATCTGCATTTATGCTGTAGTATGTGTTGAGGTGCTGAATGTGTGCCTATTGTCGTGTGCCTGTAGTTAGATAGTAGATATGATTGTAGAAGATAGTAACATATGATTATTATTGTTATTATTACGTATGATTATACCTACTGACGACGATCAATGGATTAAATCCCCTGGGTAGTGAGTGATACCAGGTGCACACAGGCATGGACGTTGTATCCCTTGTAGTGGCCCCTGGAATTAGCGAAGGCTGCCTGTCACGGGCCAATCTATTGTTATGTGTGAAAGGTGTGACTGGAATTATGATGGTGATCTGATGTGATAAATTAATTCTGGGGAATATGACACAAGATGGCTAATGTACTTCATTGTCTATGAAATCAAAAACAAATTCTACAAAGCATAATGAGACATCCATTACTGTTCTGTACTCCAGATCAACATGTTTTGCATTGGCACCAGGGGTGCTTCTCAAAAGACATTGACAATAATACAAGTGTTATTGCGGGTATACGCGTATTCATTATTTGGTAATTTGCTGATGTTTTTGTCCCGCAGGTATAATCGGGGGTTCATCCTGTCATGACAAACGAGGACCTCACGACGCACCTGGGAAATCTGCTAAAACGCCAGGGACCAAAGTGTGTCCCTACAGTCACCCTTCATCCCAGAATTCCGGTGGTTCTACTGCTGGGAACCCTCTATCTACCTCAGCTGATCTTTGTAAGACCACATCCAAGCACTTCAAGACCATGTGCCGCCGACCAACCCCACCAGGTCAGAACAGATTCTCAGCTAAATGTTTCTGTTAATGCTTGGAAGGTCTAGCCTTGAGACGTGTTAACAGTCGTCGCCTCCCACTGGGCATAGACCACTGGTCAATTTTAAAACCACTGGACGGCGCTGAACCAATCATCTACGTTGCTACAACTGTTTTGATCGCCTCATCTAGCTCTACCACCATTTCGAAACACGCTTGACTTCATCGTCATCTCCCTAACCCGCCCCGATTGGACCGCATTAAGTGGCTGTGCAAACGCTAATGCCAACAGTGTTTTCCAGACTATAATGAGAGCATTAGTCAGGCGGACCCAGGCTATGGAGGGTCTGCTTGCTACAGAACATTGCTGCAATTACTCCCAGGCAAATAACAGTGCATATGTGAATGAAAACCCCTTAAAATATATTTTTAAAACACACTTTTTTTTCTCTCTCCCTATATACAGGTGAAGCCTTCCACCCTAGTGACCATCCCCAACATTCAGATCTGTCCGTGCCCCCCAATAGTCCCACGGGCCTGTCTTCCCAGCATTCCTCGCTCGTGACCCCTAAGCAGGGCTCTGGACAGCATAGCCACGTCACCTCCTCGTCTAGCGCCAGTGTGGCGGCCCACACGCCCTTCTCCTCGCTGGTACCAAACCTCCACGGCCCTACAGCTAACCTGTCCCCCTCTGGCCCAGACAGTCCCGCGTCCCTCCATAATTCAAGCGCTTGCAAAAACTCCCACATTCCCGTCGCCAACATCCAGCACAGCAAACTGGGCACACCGCTCATGGGGTGCAACCACCCCTGTAATGGGCACAATGGAGGAACAGTGGCTTCGTCTAATGTTGGCCATCTGACAGCTGGGGCCTGCAGGTTATTATAGATGTTTTCAGTATCATTTCTACAGTAGAGCTGGTATTGAGCTTGTATTTTCTTGGTCATGAAGACAGTATTAGAATACACTGAAGAAAATCTTAAATCAAATAGAAATGCAAAGTGTACTTTGATGCAAATTATTATACATTTTCTAAATAATCCGGAAATGTAATATTGTCCAGCTCTACTGTACACAATGTGATGCCAATGCATTAATCAGTGCAGTTCTCAATGCGTATTTGTAACGGTGTGGGCGGATCCTGTTTTGTAGGGACCAGGCGTGTAAGGGGCACAAACTGGCCAATGGGACGCTGTGCCACCCTCCATCAGAGCTCGAGGAGGGGGAAGACGAGGACAGCAGCTCTGAGAGGAGCTCCTGTGCGTCCTCCTCCACAAACCAAAAGGACGGGAAGTACTGCGACTGCTGCTATTGCGAGTTCTTCGGACACAACGCGGTACTTGGACTTGTCTTTTCCTTCTCACGTCAGAGCAGACAGTGGTAATAGAGAGCCGACGTCACTTCCGCATTATGGGGGAAAAAATATGTGTGGTAGTCAACGGCGAGAATAAAATCATTTTTAGATCCCGTTTGAATTATGACAAGAAGTACACATGTGATGTTTGACTATTTAAAAGATAATTCTCCGAGTCAAAAACGTCTCAGTTTGTTGTGAAACTATAAAGTCATCTTTAGTTTTGTGTGTAACCTCTCAGTGAACTAGAGCTTTCTTCTCACACAACACACGTCACCAAAACAATGCTTTCTTCGGCTTGTGGCGCGAAACCGTCATGACACGAGGTCGCGACACGAGGTTTGTAGTTTTACTAATTAATTACAATTACAATTTTCACAGTATTACTTCAACAAATGCACGACAAACTGATACTTTCTTGATTCGAATATTTTTCTTTTAAATAGTCATTAAATAGCCCTCATTTATCAATCTAATGTTGAAGAATTCATCTTACGATAGTGCTTACATGTAAATGGACTGCATTTATATAGCGCTTTTACAATATTTTGCCTCACATTCACCCATTCACACACACACATTTATACACCGATGGTGATTGCTGCCATGCGAGGTGTGACCAACCACCGGGAGCAGTTAGGGGATCTTTGCCAGATCGGTCCAGATTGATAAATGCCTACCTTTACGTGGAAATGATCGTACGCACAGATTTCTGTCATACGCACGTTTCATAAATGAAAGAGAATATGTGTACTTCGTGTCACAAAGCAAACGGGACGAAAAGTGAATGTTATTCTCACCGTTGACATACATATTTTTTCCAAACAAAGGTCCCATAATGCGGACGTGACTTCGGCTCTCCGGCTGGCGATACTTGGACCTGTCTTTTTCTTCTCATGTCAGAGCAGTCAGTAGTAATGTCATGTGGGCTGGGGAGTGAAAACTGGTGTCAGCAATTCGTGTCCTTTTTGATTTGGTCAGCCTCCAGCAGCCCCAACTAGCCGCAACTATGCTGAGATCAGAGAGAAGCTGCGCACTCGTCTGACCAGGCGTAAAGAAGAGCTTCCCCAACAGCAGGACTCTGACCCGATGGAGTCCGGCCCCATCGACAACAGGGACGTGGATGAGTTACTAGACTTCATCAATAGCTCTGAACCCAAACCTGTCAATAGTGCCAAAGCTGCCAAACGGGCTCGACACAAGCAGAAGAAGAAGGTATGCTACTTTGATTTATCCAGTATCATTTGAGTTTTAACAAAATCTAGGGTAAATTAGGCCTGTCAGACATGAAATAAAATGTGTGAGCAATCACACGCTTTACATAATGAATTGGGATTTATATATCACATATTTTTATGTGTTCAAAATTTTACCTACATTTATTTTGGTGTTTAAGTGTTATATTATTATAACAAGATATGCCAGCTTTATTTATATAAAAAAACTAAAACATTTAGGTTAAATCTTGAAGATGTAAAAATATGCGATTTATTAATCACAATGAATTGCGTAAAGCATGCGATTAATCAGCCCTAAAAATAATCTTAAAATAATTTGATGTGTGTGTGCGTGCTTGTGTGGTTCAGGAGAAGGCCCAACAGGGTTGCTTAGAGGGTGGAGAGAGCAACTTCCACTCTGATATATCTGAGCCGACTGATGAGCTCGGCCCTGACGTATCTGAAGCGGGAAGGCTGTTGGACTGGCCGCAGCTGGAGTTGGAGCGGGTCAACAGCTTTCTCACCAGCCGGCTGGAGGAGATTAAGAATACCATCAAAGACTCCATACGGGCGTCTTTCAGCATGTACGATCTTAATCTGGACGTCAACGACTTCCCAAAGAAGGCGGCCACCTTGGAGAGCAACCATTTACTGTCCCATCTCAACGGTTCCTCTGACCTGCAACAGATAGACCTGGACCTCGCTCCTCTGTCATTGGGACACCTGAGGAGTCATCTGGACCTCGTAAACGGATGGGATGACACTGCCACTATCTCGGCATGCAATGCCACCACAGCGACAACAGGTGTCGCCGCTGTGCCCAAGGACATCCAGCGGCTACATAATAGCCCTAACCTCTCCAAGTTCATCCGCGTTCACTCCCCAGAAAGGTGCGCCTCCACTGCACCCGAAGGCATGCTGCAGGCGCCAGCCCAAGCACCCTCTACTGCTAAGTCGAAAGAGGATGCCCAAGAGCCTCTGAACACTAGTACTGGGGCAGGTCCTACTAAGGTAAAGAAGAGCAAAAAGCAGCAGCAGCAACAACAACAACAACAACAACGTCAGGAACAGCTTCTGTCAGAGCAGTCGCTCGCCAAACCCTCCAAAGCTGTCTCTGGGAATGAATTCCAGAGACCCAGTGAGCCAAGTGTGTCTGAAATTGGTTGCAAAAAAAAGATGGAAGCTGGAAGCAAACTGCCCCAGCTTGCTGTCGACAACCAGAGAAACGGACCCAGGAAAGCTGAGGAGAGCAGGTCATCTAGACAAGCAGCCAATGGAGCAGCTGCAGGATTGTCCTCCACACAACGGGGGAGAGGAGAGGCGGACGCAAGGGGGTGTCGATCTGAGCAGGATTCAGATGGCAAAGTTCACTCCATCTCTCAAGCAGCAAACGGGCAGCAATCCAAGGGGAAGAATAAGAAGAACAAGAACAAAGGAGAAAAGTCCAGTGCTATTGGTAAATTTGTTTACATCTTCCTCTGTCAAATCTTTTTATTTATTTATTTATTTTTTGGGATTAAGATATTAATCTGGTGGGTTATTACTGTTATTTTTTTAGATGACGTGTTTCTTCCTAAAGATGTTGACCCAACACAAATGGATGAGATTGATAGAGAGGTGGAATACTTCAAAAGGTAAGACAAAATACAGTCATTTCACTATAAAAGCTATATAAGTAATGTACTATTATACATTAACATTTCCCATATTGTTCTTATCTCCCTTTTCACTAGGTTCTGCCTTGATTCTGCAAAACAAACTCGCCAGAAGGTAGCTGTGAACTGGTCCAACTTTAGCCTCAAAAGATGTCCCTTTTAAACTGACTCCAGAGATGTTTGGCCTGAGGCCTTCTCTTGCTCCCAATTTTCTTCCCCTCCTTATTCAGCCAAGGGACTCCGGTACAAATAATTGTTCTGTTCAAAACACTGACATATGACAGGCTAACAAGCCGTGGGACATTTGCAAGGCCAACTCTTATCTACCCATTTGCTATTTTTTAGATGTTCAGTAAATGAGAGGTGAAAAATTGAAGAAATGCGTAAATCCACTGCATTCATGTGCTTAAGTATGTAGTAATGTAAACGGATACCTTTCATTAAATAAATGTGTTTTTATCACGAAACTGCAACCTCTAACATTGCTAAACTTTTCAATTCCAAACAGTTATGTGGTGCTTCTAAAGGCTCTGTTAACATTGTTAACTATAGGTGTAGTCCATTTTAGCATTATTTACAGTTTGAATAATGTCCTATCATGTAGGATCTGCTTAAAATGTCTATTGCGCCACGTATATCTCCTCAGTGCTTTTTCACATACAGAATACAATGTCCATGGTCATTGTTGGTAGTTTAAATTTGCTAGTAGCTTGCTCAGATCACCTTCTTTTTAATAAACAAAGCTGTTAAAAATCAATATATTCAAAACTTGATGCCCTAGCTAGTGCTGTAATCGTTTTGTAGGAAATGGCCAAAAAAAATTTTTTTAAGCAGATATTTGCAATGTTTTCAATATATCAACAACACTAATATAAACTTGTGAACTAAAAAATATAATTACTGTGTGCAATGCTTGGCTCACATCTTAGATGGTGTGATGAGTTTAATTCCAACCTCTGCATGACAAAGCCATTTTCAAATTACCATGTGATCAGAACCATATTTAACTGCTCCTTTAAACTTTTCTAATCTTTTAATTCAACAGTAGCAGATATTGTGGTTGAAGGTACACTAGTGCACAGTGTTTATTATGAAGTTCTAACTGACTGATTTGTTTAAGGGCATCTTGAAATGAATTTTGAGTTTTTATTTGGTATTCAATTTACAGTCTTTGGACCTGATGGCACCCTCCGCTTCTGTCCACAACATATTTTAACTCTTCAGTCATGACGAGGGACATCATGAAGAGTTGACATTTGAGCTGTTTTCATGCTTAAAGTGAAGGCTTTCACTCGGAAGGGTCTTTCTTTCCTCAGCTTATGTGCTGAGAATTTTTTTCATATAGCATCTCTGATGATTTCCAAGTTATATTCAGATAGAGAACATTATCTTATTGTTGGGAATGTAGATTTATACTATACCAGTAATAGCCAAGTGTATGTTGGCGATTCTGTTTTTTACTCACTTTTGATACTGTGAAAATCTTTCATTCAGAAAGATTAAAAACAAAACAGTTTTAACAAAATAAAGTGTGGTGTTTGCTTTCTTTGTTTATCCTAGCCTATGTAATGTAAACCATGACATGCTGTTTATATAATATGGTAAACACCAGTCTGCACTGCCAGGCCAGCTGAGCTCTGGTTTGAACCATTGGATTTGAACGGGGTATTGCAATTACGCAATGTCTCAGCACGGAAGGATTGTCCCTCTGAGCCTGCCGTATTGAAACAATTCTCAATGCGTTCGTATGCTATTTTAGTGTTTGCTGAACACGTATGTAGCATTATGTATTTCTTCATTTGACGATATATTACACGACCATGTCCTGTTTAATATATAGCACGTCATATATTTCATAATAAATAATGGAGACCGAAAACAAGCCTAATAGGGTAAGTAATGTAAACTGCCAAGCTACTTGGAACATGTTAGCTTGCTACTAGCAGCAGAGCCTCGCCTTCTGGTTCCTAAGCATTTCAAATGGCTACATAGTTAACATAGTACACTAGTACAGTAATACTCAGCAATACAAATAACATGAAGAGTTATTAGTTTCCCGTGTCGTGAGAACACGTCGATGCAATGTGCTTTAACAGTATGCTTACAAAGAGTAGGATATATACATACGGTACCGTTACTGTAGCCTACTTGCATTTCTTGAAAACATTAAATGCATTTCAAATTAAGAAAGAAGTACGCCTAAAGGTCATGGAACTGCTAACCTCATTTCCCCATATAACTGAACGTCTCTGTGGTCACCTATTTGTTTTTTTTATGAACCTGTCTTTACCATAAAGAGAGTCCACAGAGAGGATGGAAGGACTGGCTCAGGAGATATGGAGGAGGATGAAGACTATGTTCCATATGTCCCGTTCAAAATTAGGAAGCAACAAATGGTGGGTACTGCTTTTACGTTTTGGCCTAATGTTTATGTGAGAATAATTAGATTAATTGTATAGACATTTTCAAACGACTGTGTCCTGCCTGCCCAATAGCTTCAGAAGGTGCTCCGTCTGCGAGGGAAAGCGGTGGAGGAAGAGCTGAAAGACAGTGGGGGTGAGCCGAGGGACGAGGATGAGGGTCTTGGTCCGCGCTCCAACGTCAGTCTCCTTGACCAGCATCAGCACCTCAAGGAGAAAGCTGAAGGTATTTATTGACAATAGTTTGTACTTGTAAAAGTTTAAATATATGTATCGGTGTCCGCACAATGTTATTTATAGCCATATGCAGGTTAATCTCTAGAAGAGCACATTTTTATGATTTTATATTGTGGTTCACCTATTCTGTGTACAACCCTCTACAGCACGTAAGGAATCGGCCAAAGAGAAGCAGTTGAAAGAAGAAGAGAAGATTCTAGAGAGTGTTGCAGAGGGCCGAGGTAAGAAAATGGAATTTGTAGAAAGCTATGTAGTTGGAACACACTTGCTACAAAGGCAATATTTTTGAACGTAGTCAGTAAATATAGACAAATGTGCACTTCATGGGGCTTTTAAGGTTTACATGAAACACAACTCTCTTTTCAGCTCTGATGTCTGTAAAGGAAATGGCTAAGGGCATCATATATGATGATCCAATAAAAACTAGGTGAGTGTGTATGTGTGTGTCACCGGATGTTAACGTTGACTTGTAATTGGGAGTTGTGCATCCTGATAACTTAAATGTCTGCTGCAGCTGGAAGGCTCCACGCTACATCCTAAATATGCCTCCTGCCAGACATGAGCGTGTAAGGAAAAAGTTCCACATTCTGGTTGACGGAGATGGCATCCCGGCGCCGATCAAAAGCTTCAGGGAGATGAAGTTCCCACCAGGTTTGCCAGTCACAAAGCGCGTAAACCCTTGTAAATAAGTTACATACTTTACATTGCTTTTATTGATTAACAATTAAATTGTTTTTGTCTTTTGCAGCAATCCTGAAAGGTTTGAAGAAAAAAGGCATTGCGCACCCCACTCCCATTCAGATACAAGGAATCCCTACAATGTACATCCTCTACTGCTTGTTTTTACAGTGTGACTTTTTAAACTGTCTCGCCGTCTGGTTGCTGAATGTACGCCATTTGTGTGTAGCCTCTCAGGTCGTGACATGATTGGCATTGCCTTCACTGGTTCAGGAAAGACGCTGGTTTTCACTCTGCCCATCATCATGTTCTCGCTGGAGCAGGAGAAGAGGCTACCGTTCTGTAAGAGGGAGGGCCCATATGGGCTCATCATCTGTCCATCGGTACGGTATTATGATGCAAAAGGCCCACCGTGCTTTCACAGTACAGTTTCTGGTACGACATGTGCACAGGTTACGGTGCACACTGTTGGAGTTGTTAAGAAGGCATCTATCTCCAGGCTTATCTCAACCTGCTCTACATTTAGGAGTGCTTAAGCCTTGAAAATGTATATAACATTTACCTTTTAGCTTTCCATTAACAGAAGGTACGAGAGTATATGAACATAAACAACCGCATGTTTTTCCTGTTTTTAATATTTGTTTTATTAGGGATGCACCGATTGCATTTTTTCCTGACCGATTCCGATACCGGTTTTTGTCAAGCATGACCGGCCGGTTTTCACCGATTCCGATTTTATTGTACAGCTCGGTGATTTAGATGCATATTTTAAATGTACTCACGTTTTAAGGCAGCGCTCGCCATCAAAGGAATTTGTTGACGGTCCCTTAATCGCCAACGCTAGTTTGTCATGTGTTTACATTTTTATAAGGCAGCGTCCGTTTAACAGGAGCAACGAGGAGACACAGAAAGAAATAGTTTAACTTAACTGCCCAAATCTTTTAATCTTCGAGCCATGTGTAATCGAACTGTCGCCACCAGTAGGATAATCCACACCCTGCGTCGCCAACTGCGAGTCATCAAAACAGAGACAACATGACTGTCTCGGTACGGTAAAGACTGGCTGTAAAGTATGCTAACTGAAAAATAAGCCACGTAATTTATTTTTTACAGTGAGTTGAACAATAGGCTACAATGCCAATGGCTTGGCTCTGTTTTACTTGCTAGATATTGATGCTCAAAGTGTGCATTCTCTGTATAAAAATAAATTTACTGAGAAGCTTACCTACGACTTGACATCTATTTTGGACACACATTTTAATTTCCACACCAAGAAATGTGTTAGCCTACCGGAACACAGACCGGCCGAAATGTTTTGAAAAACCGTCCGGTTGCCGATCGCGGGTTTTGGAGGAAAACCGGCCGATTCCGATTGGTGTCCGGTCAATCGGTGCATCACTATGCTTTATCCTAAATTCTGAATATCACCCTATTTGGTCCACGTTTTTGTTGTCTTCTTTCATTGTTAGTTAAATTAGATGAGATTATGTAGTTATGGCTGTAAATCAATGTTGGCTTCTGCGTGTTTCCCTCAGCGAGAGCTGGCAAGACAGACCCACAGCATCATTGAGTATTACTGCAAGCTGCTGGAGGAGGAGGGCGCGCCACAGCTACGCACTGCCCTCTGCATAGGAGGCATGTCTGTCAAGGATCAGATGGAGGTGGTCAATCAGTAAGCAATGCTGTTATTTTTGTTCCATAAGGTTAATGATCCATCACACACTCAAAGTGAGTTGTTATTATTATTATTAACAGTTTAATGTCGTCTAATAATAATAATAAATATACATTTTATTTCAGGACTCCTTTTAAAACACTCAAGGACATCTTGCATAGTACTGTACATAGGCAAATATAAAGATCAATATGACACATTTAGTTTATATATATATATATATATATATATATATCTTTACAAAATGTGTTATATTGTATATACTATGGTATTGGACATATGAATAAATCAAAACATTTTTATAGTATTATTACTATGTAGTAGTATACTAATTATATAGTGTAGGAAAATAGGGGATGTCGGTGAATATTTGGTGGTGTTTTCCAATGTAGTAGTATTAGTGTAGTGTAGGAGAACGGTGGGTGCCGGTGTGTTTTCCAAGAGGACGATGGGTGTGATGACACTGATGGTGTTGTTCGCAGTGGGGTCCACATGATGGTCGCCACCCCTGGCAGACTGATGGATTTGCTGCAGAAGAAGATGGTGAGCCTAGACATCTGTCGCTATCTGGCCCTGGATGAGGCTGACAGGATGATTGACATGGGCTTCGAGGAGGACATCAGGACCATCTTCTCCTACTTCAAGGTTGGGCTCACCACTTTGTGATGTTGAATTTATTTTTATTTTAAAATACATTAGAAGTCTTATTGATGCTCAATGGCAGTGGCTTTCCCAGTCTCCTTCACCACACCCTCAAGCATATTTGTGACGGCCACTGTTTCGTACTAAACGGCCACTCCTCCCTTCAGGGCCAGAGGCAAACGCTGCTCTTCAGTGCTACTATGCCTAAAAAGATCCAAAACTTTGCCAAGAGCGCCCTGGTCAAACCCATCACTATAAACGTAGGCAGGGCGGGAGCTGCTAGCTTGGATGTCATCCAGGTAAGCTCATATGACACTGAAATGCATTGGAAATATGCTCTCTTCTCTCTGTCTTTGGATGTAATTCACTGGCCCATTGAGGGAACTTATGGACATTTATCAAGATTCATGGTGTGTGTGTGTGTGTGTGTGTGTGTGTGTGTGTGAGAACAGGAAGTGGAGTATGTCAAGGAGGAGGCCAAGATGGTGTACTTGCTGGAGTGTCTGCAGAAGACGCCACCTCCGGTACTAGCACAATACAGTGTTACTATTATATTGTATTTATTTGATTTGTTTGTTAGTAATGTATTCCTCGATTTACTGCTGCTATACATGTTTCTAAGAAGAACACCTCTGCTTATATTCTACAGGTTCTGATGTTCGCAGAAAAGAAAGCAGATGTCGATGCTATACACGAGTATCTACTGCTAAAAGGAGTTGAGGCTGTGGCCATCCATGGTGGAAAAGGTACGGTGACTATTGTGCCTAGTTTCTAGTAGTATCCCCCCACCCCCCATCTCAGATATACTTCAGTCTTCTCTCAGTTTAAGAGTTTAGTATATTTGGAATTAAAGAGGTCTAGGAAGAAATATGGTGTTAGTACTGAAATCAGGTTAAAATTGATTATTATATTAGAAGAATAAGATAATCTATGAGTCCTTTAGTAATAAACAAGTCAGTGCTAATATTCAAAATAACTGCCCAGGGTCTACATGACAGTGAAACATAATGTCACACCAAATACAACAACAACTAATACATAGAATTAGTTAAAGTTAATAAATAATGTTTGTTTTTCATAACTTCTGCCTGAGGTTTCATTATGTAAAAGCCAAGATCAGCTTGAGATGATGCCTTGTTTTGTGCTATTGCACTCTGTTAATACTAGGTGCCATCTTACTTGTTCCTCATATTCTCCTTCAATGTCCTTCAGTGCTGAAAAGACAGCACTGCAAGTATGCATCCCTGGCTATTATTCACACTATGTGTGGGTAAAGTGTTTTATTTTTAAATCTACTATCAAACTGTACATGTGGGTAATGTTATTAATCAAGCAGGTTTTAGTGTTATTTATGAATTTAAAGGTATAGTCAGCAATTGTAAGCTAACATGTTCATGGTCTGCTAGCTGCCCATTCTGTGTGTGCGCTGAAAAAACTATCTGGTGTTTCTACACAGCCCTGGCTATACAAAGTTTAAAAAAAAAGGGCTGGCAGGGTTAGTTATTCTCTGGAACGCTTGCTAACTTCGAGCTAAAATAAAACCAATATTCCTCTGCAGCGCCGCTTCACACATTGAAACGCAACGCGTATTGCTACTGCAGTGTTTGCCACTTTGTTTGTGTTCCTATTTACGGAGCCAGGGCTGTGTAGAAGTGTCTGATCTTTTTTTTTCAACATGCACAGAGAACAATAAGATAGTTAAATGCAAGGAGATATTTGGTGAATTTGACAAAAAGTGTATTTACTTACAATTAGCTTTCTAACTATGTTTAATTGTGTGTATGTAAACATAGTCAATGTGTAAAACTACCGTTTTTAGATCAAGAGGAGCGAACTAAAGCCATAGAGGCTTTCAAGGAAGGAAAGAAGGATGTTCTAGTGGCTACAGACGTCGCCTCCAAGGGTCTGGATTTCCCGGCTATTCAGCATGTTGTGAACTACGACATGCCTGAGGAGATAGAGAACTATGGTAAGTCTAGAGAAAGTTTGCTGCTATGCGAGGTCAGCTTCAAATGTGTTTATTAAATTTATGTTGTCTTGCAGTACACAGAATTGGAAGAACGGGTCGATCGGGGAAGACTGGCATTGCCACAACCTTCATCAATAAAGGCTGCGGTAAGACACTTGAAATAAACCTGGGGGCAGGATGGTCTATTGGTTAGGTTGCGGGTTCCAACCACGGTGTTGACATCCCTGTAAGCATCATTGAGCAAAGTGCCTTAACCCTATCTGCCTGTGGTTGGTCGCACCTTGCATGGCAGCAATCACCATCGGTGTCTGAATGTGGGTGAATGTGAAGCAAAATACTGTAAAGCGCTTTGGATAAAAGCGCTATATAAATACAGTCCATTTACCATTAAACCTGAAACCTATGACATCACAATCACCATAAAGCCCCTATGTGAAACGGTTAAGAAAGTTAGTTGTGCAGACTGTTACGGTGTTTAACCAGCCTTGGCTCTTCACCACAGACGAGTCTGTGCTGATGGATCTGAAGGCCCTGCTGATTGAGGCCAAGCAGAAGGTCCCGCCTGTGCTCCAGGTCTTGCAGACAGGAGATGAGACCATGCTTGACATTGGAGGTGAGTGCTCCTCTCCAACCCTCTCCCTGACATTTACACACATAACTCCAATTCATTTGCTGTTCATGGTATTGACCTATTGTTTAGTTCCTCTTATTACCTCTATATCCTACATGTGGAATGAGAGGATTGCTTAGTTTGTACAATGCAACTCTATTTGGTGTCATAACACTAGTATACCCCAAGTATTTGAGACCTTAAATGTCTTAATTATGTTTATTTATATTTCCTTAGGGGAGAGAGGCTGTACGTTTTGTGGTGGTCTTGGCCATCGTATTACAGACTGTCCCAAGCTAGAAGCAATGCAGACCAAGCAGGTCTCCAACATTGGACGCAAGGACTACCTGGCCCACAGTTCAATGGATTTCTAATGACCTGCAACCCCAAACTGAATTGTGAATCATTGGAGAAAATTGTATTGTCATTTACATCATTTTTAGTATCGTTTAATATTATTTACAGTGCTGTGAAGATTATATTTTTCATTTGCGATTTGTTTCCACTCCTGTTCCTTTACATTTTTGTAAAATAATGTTCCTATTCTTAATGTAAATAAAGCTAAAATCCTTTCTAATACTGACTGGTGTTGACATTTTGCAGAACTCTTAATGTGTATGGAAAAAGGAAGTGAATATGTGTTTGGTCAACGACCTTTTATTATCCAACCCCTTTTGCAGATAGAGAAATAGGAAGTGTAATGCAATATATCTGATGATGAAAGAACCTGTTGAGACTAGCACAGTCATTTAACCTTTTGCGTATAGCCTTTCTGCTGGTTGGGGTGGATTGGAATAAGGAAAGAAAAAACAATGGAGTTTGCGTTCATGGAGGGGATGTTGTACCTTCAAGGTGTCAAGTTTGGAAAGGTAGGCCTGAATGATGTAAATTAAAAAAAAAACATTAAGCAGGTTCAACTGGGCTTGCTTGTTTGGACTTGCAAGATGTTTAGAAGTGGATCATATTTAACATTTCAAAACCTTCAATATTTCATAAATATTAATAGAATTTGGCACAATATACCAAAATGTGTAATTAAAAAAGATTGGATTACCTTAATGAGGACTCATTTGAACAGTTAGGTCAACCAAAAGGTCTTAATTATTCATATAACCTCACTAGAGCATTCCTGTTTCTACTCAAAACAGAAAACCTGGAGGAAAACATGGATGGTGCTTTTCAAGCCTAGCTGCTCAGGGATTGGGCGGCTGGAGCTATATAATGTGTGTGAAACCAGTGACTCCCACCCGACCAAGCCCCCTGACACAAACAGAGCTGAGAGGAGGGTGATCCGCCTGTGTGACTGTCTCAGCATCACCCCTGCCCCAGTGGAGTCGTGCCCCCCGGGGTGCGAAGCGCTCTACTTGAACACCACCTTGCGCGTCTACACCCTGGCTTCAGAGACATGTCTAGACTGGATCAGTGCCGTGTGCCAGCTAGCCTTCCAGGTACCACACATGGTTCTGCTCTGCGTATTGATTGCGATATAGAAGTCATGGCAATTTGTTTAAAATAGCAAAGGAGTATTTCCATAAACTGATAAGATAAGTTTAGGGAAGTGGGATGCCACTAAACCAATACACAGATAAAGATGCAAGATAAGGAAGTTGCTTTTTATTTTACTTCTCCAATTATTTGCATAACCTTCACTCTTTCCTGCTTCAGACTTGTTGATGTCATAAAATTGATAAGCCTATGTTTTTTTGTCATATAACTGGGTCTATAGAAGGATCCTGGAGATTCAGACCAAAGGTTTTTGGAGAAAGATAATGACTTATTGATGAAGGACAATGAACTGTACTCATCTTGGACAACAGGTAATTCCCTCTTTTCATTTAACATACGATATCAGTATGAAACATTATACTGCAAATAATGTATTCAAGCACAAATGCCAAAAATGGTTATTCAGCAAGCACTGTATGTCTAAATATAATAAAACTACACTCCCTGCACACTTGTAGTTCCTCATATGGCATTTTATACCACAGCAACACTACAGCAGCTATACGCTCATAAATGCTTGTCATGCTTAGGTCTGACCCTGCCTCCAGACCACTATTATGTCACAGTCCAAACCACAGAAGCATCAAGGAGATGTAAACTAGTAGGGGAGTACATTTTTTCCACGGCTAAAGAGGGTGCATTACTGATCAACTTAGATACCGGACACACCATCTTCTGCTGGCCATACACATTCTTACGCAGATATGGACAAGTGAAGGTAGAAAGCTTCTATAGGCTTCCTATCAGACAATATTATTATTATGTTATATATGTAACGTTAATTTCAGAGATTAGCATTTGTGTGTCTTGACCAGCTTGCATTTATTACTATATCTGCAGGATGGGTTCAGCATTGAAGCAGGTCATCGTTGTGATTCAGGAGAAGGGGTTTTCACATTCCTGTCCAAGCATAATCATCGCATCCTTCAAGCAATTGTGAAGCAGTGCTTAGCTGCGCAGCAGACAAAGGATTCCTCTCTAAATGTCCAGCCGCCAGACACTGACAACTTTAAATCGGTTCCTTCACTCTCGCAACCCCAACAAGCCGAGTCTGACTATGCCTTGTATGCTACTATAGACCAAAACGCCGCTGTTATGGACAGTAGGCCAAAACAGCGCTCTGATGAAGATGAAGAAACATGTCCCTCCATGGAAGCCATAAGCCTGAATGATGTGTGTGAAGACATTGCTTGTCACTTAAAGGGCATGATGCAACCCAAGGTGAAAAACCAGACTGAACCTGAGGGTGAATTTTCAGATTGTGTCTATTCACTTGTTAAGACCACCCCACATCCTATTTCCCAGTCTGCGCCATCTTTCCCAGAGACTCTTTCCCAGTCCTCAGTATTTCCTCCACAGCTGCAACAGCTTTCTGACACATTGTCCAAGACAAGGTACCAGCCTGCGTGGAACCAGACCCAGCCCAGCTGTGATGCAAGTGATGAGAACCTGTACAGTGCAGTAGCAGGAGAAGAAATGGAGAAGGAGAGACAGCAGGCTAGAGGCCACTCCCCCTTATGTATACCCAAAGAGATCCCTGTAAGTTTCAAAGAGAGGCTGTCACAAATTATCTCCAAGGACCTGGCAAAGATCCAGTCACCTGCTCCCTTCAAGGTGGTTGACTCAATTTCTGTACCTCGCTAATAGGAAAGGAGAAGAAATATGCATTTGAGTTATGTTATGATCTACTCACTACTATGGTATCAGGCCGACGAGACTCTGTCACTGTCAGTGGGTCCATGTTGAGAAGTGTTTTGGAGCTGATTTCTATCTTGTTTAGTGAAGCTTTTTTGTTATTGTCAAATGACAACTATAAAATACAATAATTTAACCTTTTTCTCCTTCCCCTTGTGTCACTCAAGAAACAGTATATATTATATTATATATTATTTTCTTTTCCAAAATTGCTTACTTTGAATTGTTACAAAGAAGAAAAAGAAATAAATAATCACACAATTAGGTAAATTGAACATTGCAATTGTTATGTTTTATTACTTATTTATTTATTGTTTTATTGGCTCCAGCATTTGCAATATACTGTATATATATATATATATATAAACTTTAAAGAGTAGCTATTACTTTGTATTTTTGGAATAAATGTGTGCTGTTATGCATGTAGAGTAATTACCAGGTTTTGGAAGTAACATTACAAATTACAACAAGATTACAAAAATAACAGTAACTGTAATCCATTACAGTTACCAGATAAAATAGTAGAATAAGATTACAAGTATTTAAAAAAATTTGATTATTACTTTTAGGACTACTTTCAAATGTAAAACATAAATTTGCAGAAGAAAAATGCATAAAACAATAAACTGTTCTCTTATTAACCTTTCATTAATGTCAATCAATAATTGAAATGAAATCCAAATATAAGATGATCCCTGAGCAACATAAATTGTCATAAAAATAAAAAGATGCGGTCACCAAGCCAGTAAATTGCTTTGGATGGTAAATAACACTGAAGTAATCTAAAATTAATGGAAAGTAATATGTTACTAAATTTAGGTAAACCAAAAATTATGTTAGGCCTACTGTTTAAAAATGTTGTCTGGTAATTAGTAACTGTAATGGATTACATTTAAAAAGGAACCTACCCAACCTTGCAAATTACACTTAAAAATGGCCATGTTCCAGTCACATGCTAAGTAATGGAAATAATGTTAATATGCAATTTTTCAGTAGCATAAATTGGCCTTGTCATATTTAACATCCTTGAATTAATGTAAAACACAATTATCATCAGCAGATTTTATTGTTGCACAACAGTACACAACATCTTACAATATATATACATAAATAGTAAACAATTTGTTTAGGTTTATAATTGAGTCTTAAACAACACTGCATAGGTCGCTATACCTATCATGTGATTGTTCAGACCATTAGTTTAAAGTGCAAGTCAAGTGTGCGATCACATTGGAATAATGGAATTTTAAATCCCTCCTTCAAGTAGGGCTACTTGGCTGGAGGTTTGTAAACCTCATATAGGCTTATGGGCTATTGTTTTTCGACAATGCAGCGAATAGGCTTAGCCTATATATTCAATATGACAGGATATGATAAATAGATCTGTAATATTCCCATATCGTTAAACATGCATATAGGCCAACTTTTGCTTTTCCCAACGACTGTTAGGCTACATCATCGCAGAAGTTAAATCCAAATTCTGGTGGAGGATATGGACTCTGTCACTGCCTTCTATTCTGACAGTCTTCCATATCACTGTGATGTGAGGATTCTCCGTCACTCGTGTTGGAGGAGCGTATAGTTTTATGCATCGCTGAGTCACATTTCGGTGCTGCCAAAATGACGAGGTGGCCGACAGACGCTGATGGCTCACCCAGCTCTGCAGTCAGAGAGTTTTGGTTTTGCGACGAATTGACTGAATAGCAAATGTCATTTCTCATCGGCGTCCCGTTTGGACAGAGGGTTTGTATCAAACTCATTCTGCATGTCTTGTCCGCAGAGTTCTGACGTGAACTTATGCCCTCAGGGTGTACTACGCCTGTAAGGAGCTCGGAGAGTTCAGTTATGTAGATCTGGGCCATTTGGAGCGTGTCATATTTGGAAAGCTTCTTTTCGTTTTCCATACACGGAATAACACTTCTGAGCTGGTCGAACGCTTTGTTCAGGCCGTGCATCCTCCTCCGCTCCCGTGCATTTGCAGCGACGCGCCGGTGTCTGTGTGGACCAAAGTTGCTCGCTTTGCCTCCTTCTGAGTCGTCTAACTCCATAATACCAGAGTGAATACAATCTGATGTCTTGTTTACAGACACATATTTATCAAGTGACACTGGAGTATGCGTCTCTCTCCTGTAGTCACAGATCGGACGCGTGGATGAACTTATCCAAGTCTTTGAGTTGATTGGCACACTTGTTGTCTGTTCCAAAATTGTGCAATCCTCTGGGAATTCTCGCCAGCTTGAAAGCTCTGTTATAGCAGTCATTACTCCTTTATAAACTATTCCTGCACAGAGAAAGTCGTGTCAACGAAGTGTATCTCTAATCTCTTTTCTGATATGATTTGATCTGCACCAACATCTTGTATACCCACACTGTCACTTCTGGAACTGTCCCAACCCTTTAATAGCCCAGACATCCCCAAGAGACATTCAGTTTGGGAGAAAGCAGCCAATCACACGAGTCTCTTTGACAATTTCAGTGAACAATTAGACAAAGCTCTGTTTTTCTGCTATTGTGTATTGTCATTCAATCACGCCATAGTCGCTTGACGTTAAAAGATTTATAGGTTGGCTATTTGTTTGTGATAAATTATATGAGTGGTAAAGGGCTTTGGTAGACACAACGTATAGTCTATGAAATAATGAAATGCTGTAATTTGTCAATGTATTAAAAACTGTTATTGTATTTAACAAAATGTGTAGGCCTAGGCTATATCAAATCACGAGTTATGGACTCATAAATAACCTATCTCAAAACGATCATCAGACGAGTTGTTTTGCTGTTGTATCGTGTATATATATATATATATATATATATATATATATATATATATATGTGACTACAGGAGAGAGACGGATACTCCAGTGTCACTTAATAAATATGTGACACATACACATACACATACATATACATTTATACTATAATAACTAATGTAATGTCTTGAAAGCTAGACAATTAATGTGTATGTACATATAGCCTACTTATTCAAATTATGGAAACTAGATTTAAGCAACGGAATTGACTTATGGGGCTGAGCTAAGTCAGAACCGGTAATTAAATATAGGTATAGTTTGTTCTCAAATAGATACTAAAAGTGGACAAGCTTTTCAGGAGTATTTGCAGAATAATAAAATGAACAGGTGTAAGGCAAGGGCTCAGACACACCTGTCTCTGGGAGAGTCCTGATAACTGATAAGTCCGCAGGCAATCTATGAATCATTTATCAATCAAAATAAGCCATGACAAAACAAACACCTTGGAGAGGCATTACTGGAAAGATCCACGTTCGATTCTAAGTACAACATTTAATCACTTTATTAACACTTAATAATACTTAATAATAATAATAATAATAATAATTATTATTATTATTATTATTATTATTATTATTATTATTGTTGTTGTTATTATTATTATAGGGCTAATTATAGCCTATCCCTGTTGATGATAATACTTACTAAATACTAAATAAATATCGTTGTTATCGTATTAGGAGCTACATAATACCACGTGTGTATCAGTTGTCCCTGACAAAATAGGCTATACAGCAGAGTTGTTAAAACGCGCACGTCTTCCATATGGCGCGCACAGGGACTATTCAACTTTCACACAAGCTTAAGGTGACACAAACTATAGGCTAATCACTCATTAGGCCATTTAAAACATTATAGGGTTTTATAACTGTAACCAATGTCTGGCGCAAACGTATCCAATTACATGCAGGCTATATGTTTATTATTAGGGTGGTTTCATTTTCAACCCTTTTTCTTTGTGTTTCTGTTGTTGGCGTGTGTGTGTGTGTGCGTGCGTGTGTGCGTGCGTGTGTGCGTGCGTGCGACAGGCGGTAAGCCACTGAGGCAAAAGAAAATCACCGTGACCTGCCGCGCCGTCAGCAGTTTAATGAGGCCTGGTCTTAGTTGAACAAATCGGCACGCTCTCCGTTGCGGGGTGTCCATTCATATTTGGTACATGAATATTTCATTCCTTCAGCCCACTGCAAACGCAACAGCCTGCAACCCTGCCGACTTGCCGAGCTACACTCCCCATCTGGTGCGGGGCGTGCGGGTGGAGCGTCAGGGAGGCCAGAGAGGTGCGTGAAACATTTCATAGGTCAACTTGGACAGGCTTCCTGCGACATGGTCGATGACTGATAGACTATGGATAACTGATAGTCTAACAGAAATGTGTCTGACCCACGGTCGGTAACCCAAGGTAACAAGGCCAAAAGACAAACAAGTGCCCTTTAAATCTCAAACCAGACCAAACCAGCACCACTTAAAGTATCCTATTTTTATCTTTCCACGGAATATAAGCAAGAGGACGCGAAATGCATTTAAAATGTCACCATACCTTTGGTAAATAGGCTAATCGTATATTATTTCAAAATTCGCATATCTTACACCTCATAGGCCTGGGGGTTAGGATACAGTATAATAATAAAAGAAAGGTTTGGGGTAGGATGGATAGGTCACAAAAGTTCGCGAACTGACACTAGGTCTAATTGTGTTATTGCAGTGGTGCGCGCTGAGCCATCACTTGACTTCACTTGCGCCACGGCGCACTTTGCTTAATTAAAGACTAGGCCTATAGTTAATTTTTAAACAATAGAATGTTTCCACTTTTCACACAATAGACATCACCGCCATGTGCATAGAAACAGTGTGCCCCTTGATGTCTCCAACAGTAGCCTGTAATTATCGTTTGAAACTATACGGAGTTTGTTGTGAGCAACGAGACGTCGGTCGCTTAATGCTGGGGTTTCACCGGCAAATTAGAGGAATTAGTGGTCTCATTAATTTAGGAAAGGGATGTAATAGTTACATTATGCTTCATTAAGTAAATTAGCTATTACTTCGTCATTAGTCCACCTTTTCTGTGGATAATTCGCTAGATTAACCATTAGTTCAAAATAACTAGGGTATTTTATAAAGTTTTAGTTGTAGCCTATAGGCTAAGTAGACTGCATGTTACTGTTCATACTATTTTAGATCAGTTTATAGGCTATGCTGCATTTATATGCTCAAAGTAAGCCAATGCGACATCTCTCTGTGGCCAGAGTTTACTTCGAAGAATCCGCGCCAGACCGCCAGTCATAGAATTCCCCAGAGGGTCTGGTCCACTCGTGTGCGACCTGCTCCTCTGTGGGAGATGGCTAAGGTGCCTGGGGTCAGATATGGTTCCACAGCATGAAGGGACCTCAAACACATCACCTAAAGGCAAACGTGTTCCACCTTGTAAGAAAACCTGTGCGATATTATATATAGGCCTGTAAATATACATTTGCTGATTCACGATATCCTAGATTGCTATATGTTATAAAATAGTTTCTATCTTTTAGTAAGGATATTGTATGGGCTGATTTCTATACTGAAACACAACACCATATGGCAGATAGGAGGCAGGACTAAACCAAGCAAGCCATCAAAAGAAGAATGAAAGACCCAGACACGTCAAAAATAGCCCCCCTAAAATATGTCAGAACTGGATGAATACAAAGCATGGTTGAATGGGCTAAGGGGAAGGCTTCGACACTTTGTAGAATACAGGGCAGGGGAAGTTTATATTCTGAAATGAACCATATCTATATACCTCGTGTCTTTATGGCAATTTAAAAAAGGCAAGTGCAATATAACCTCATTTTTAGACAAATCAGTTAAGAGTTTTCCTCTCAAATATATAGTCTATATGGCATATAATGTGTTAATGTTGTGTAAGAAATTAAACTAATTCACAGAGCTGTTGTTATACCCATAGGCTATAAAAGCATACATGTAAAAACTTTTTTTTTTACCATTTCCTAACTAATGTATCCATGAGAGCCCAAAAGAAACCTGAAGCTTGTTTCTTCACAATAAAAAAAGCACAATTTCCAAAGACTATCACACAGGCGGGGTGTTGTTTCAATCTATTTCAAATAACGGCAATCTTTCTTCAGCATTGCTGACAACTACAACTACAACAACAACAAAACAAATCGTTATTGAACATCTCCCACAATTTCAAACTTTAATCGGTAGTTATCAGATGTGCTATGCAAAACGGGTATCTAATTATCAATTTTCCTTTTTAAATGTATAAACGGACTAGTTAACACAACCTATTGGAGCACATGCGATGGTTGCTCAAAATGGGACGTTGTAAGCATATGTAGATATTCTAAAATCATCCATTTCCATCTCACAAGCTTCAGTTTGACTTTACTGAATATCAGGATCATCTTGGGTCAATCTGGTTAGTCCAAACCACCAGTGGTTCGGTTAGTTGTGACATGAGGCCTGATAGATGATGATAGACAGATAGACAGATGTTTTTGAAAGGCCTGCCTTCAGTTTCATTGGGCAGCTTCCCAGATGGTTCTGTGTAGGCAGTGTAACGGTGGCCAGCAGGTAGCTGTGCGGTGTTAATACTCACTCTCTGACACCTCATAGGACTCTCTGGCGACGCAGGTCAGTGCCCATGGGTTTTTGCCCTGCCTTGTAGGAGCGCCCGCTCTCTGCGTGGGAGATAGGGGTTCGATTCCCCGAGGGGGACGAACGATCTCCGTCACATAGGCCTAGTCTGGTAAACGATGTGCACTACACATTTACTGTATTGTAATCAATATGATGGTATTTTAATGGACCAACAATTGTAAAAACCTTCAAAACCAAGGACAATTATTAGTAACCCCAAACCTTTTGCCAAATGCTGGCTGACCTCATCTCAAGAGTTGAAGTCACTTGAGCCACTGCATGGCTGACCCAAGGTCTTGACTGTAGGGACAGGGCCGATGAGCAAACAAACAGGACTGGCAAGAAATTGTGTAAAAGGCTTTTACACGAGAAGGCTGTTAGTTTGGTGCAATACTGAGTGGTGTTATAGGCTAGTACTAAAACTATAGGCCTAATAAGTCACACTGTCTAAGATCAGGCCAGTACACTTGTGAGTTATGTGACACCAGTTGAACGGTAGCATTGTGGGCTATATAATTAGCTGGTTGTTTGTTGAGATATCTATATAGTTTCCATAGATGTAACATGTTCCCGTTTAATACATAAAACATATTACTAAAATATCATGATCGTTTTGCTATTTCAATTTAATTATCCTATACGGTGAGCTCACCATTTGTCCTAAAATCCTGCAATTTAGCTTGTTACCAGAAGGTGGAGACAACACAACGCTCACTGAAAATGGTAAAGTGTCAGTACTAATATTATATAAATATAGTCATATTTGACATTGAACGGATTGTATCATCATGCCCCAAAAGACTGAAGCTAACTGACAATCATAATTCAACAAACAGAATGCTATTTATTTTTAAGATAAATATGTCTATCTTATCATAATAAGAGTATACACGGTTCAATTAGGATTAAGTCCCACCTGACCTGACCTGACACATGACATGATATAAGATCTTATCTTAGTCCTTTGTTAAAAATAAAAGTACAGCCTTCATCTTAAGGCACCAGTGCACATACAACATAACCTGACATGCCAGAGACATGCCAAGTCCATCCGGGGAGCCCTACATTGAAACTGTTTATGAATGGCAGGTACTTTCAAAAAATACTTGGCAGGTGATTGGATGAACCATCTGGCCGTTTTCGCTCTCGGCATCATGGTCGGCACACCTAAACCACGCCCATATAGCTATAAATACGACGCTGATTGGAAAGTTCAGTTGCTACTCAGACACATTCAAAATGATTCCGAAGCTTTCCAGACTGATTCTCACGGGGGAATTTAACAGAAGCTCGCAAGATCAGGATGGTCTCGCTAGGGTACATATAACACGGAATAAAATAAAATAAATCCCTAGTCATATGTCACTAACTCAGTGCTATCAAGTAATAGTCTAGGCTTCGATATAAATAGATTACCTATAGGTATGCCAGTTATGTTAAACTGTGTGATTGTGTTGGTCAGTAGAGGGCAGTAATGATCTGTGGTTTGAGACGAGGTACTCGTAATGTAGCTGGGAAGAGCAACATTTTGTCCATTGACCCCTTCGACCTTTGAAATTTAAATAAGTATGTGGAACAAAGCAAGAGCTGTGAAGTCGTGTGCGCATTATTGTATTATACTGGCAATTTTTGATAAATGGTCTTTTGAAAACAAATGACCTTGAAAGCACTATATTCAAGTTTTTCCTAATAATATTTACTTTTAGTTAGTTTTATCTTGTCCTATATGTGACCATATATATATATATATATATATATATATATATTGATTAAATAGTGTATTCCCCTGTCCCACTGTTGTGTATACATCACTTTTAGATTAGATGTAAAATTAAGAGTAGCCTTCCCTGCTAAAAAAAAATCCAGCATTGCTGGTCCCCAGCATACAGTAAGATATGTTTTGCATGCTGGAACCAGCATGGAATGCTGGTTTGCTGGTACCCCAGCATCCCATGCTGTTTGCTGGTGTATCGGTTGCTGGTGTGCTGGTATACCAGCTAGACCAGCACTACCCCAGCACTAACCAGTATGAACCAGCCTGGCCCAGCACTACACCAGCACTAACCAGTATGAACCAGCCTGGCCCAGCACTAC
>JAODTR010006197.1:0-10925 GCA_025399935.1 Amblyopsis rosae
ACTTATACCTGTCATCTCCTGCTTCTGTGTCCTGCACTTGGGTCTCCGCCCCCCACTCGACCGTATCGTGACAGATATATCTGTTGATGATGTCCTGAACTTCCGCTAAGCTTTATTTATTTTTCTCCTTAGCCAGATAAGACACTTCTGACATTGCCTCTGGTTCAGGAGTGGCTTGACAGGAGGAATGCGACAGTTGAAGCCCATTTCCTTGACATGTCTGTGTGTGGTGGCTCTTGATGCACTGACTCTTGCCTCAGTCCATCTATGTGAAGCTTCCCCAAATTTTTGAATGGCCTTCGCTTGACAATCCTCTCAGGCACCGGTTATTACTGTTGAATGTGCACCTTTTCTACACTTTTCCCCTCCACTCGACTTTGAATATGCTCAGATACAGCTGCACTCTATAAACAGCCAGCTTCTTTAGCAACAATCTTGTGAGGCTTCCCCTCCTTGTGGAGGGTGTATATGACTGTCAAGTCAGCAGTCTTCCCCGTGATTGTGAATACTGCTGAACTGGACTGAGAGACCATTTAAAGGTTCAGGAAACCTTTGCAGGTGTGTTGAGTTAATTAGCTGATTACAGTGCGACACTTTGAGTCTACTGGGGCGTTCAAATGGGGTCATGTTTACCATTTTCACGAGAAGAGTCCAAATGAACGCCAACGTTTGTGGTATTCATAACGTCGTAAGTGGAAATTATCTTAAAGCGCCGACCTCACGAGTTGTGACGTGTTTCCAGACTTTTTTCAGAAAATGGCAGAATTAATGGATATGACAGCTGATCTGTAGGCTACCGGTACAGCACAAATAGTCTATTATTTGACATAATATAGTGGCTGGAAGTAAAAAAAGAACAAGTTATATATAGTATATAATAGGTCACCATTTTCGTTTCATCTCTTGTTCCTCCGTATGTTGTTGAAATACAAAGTACCGGTAAGTCAGATCTAGAATATAAGCGAAAAGAACCAGTATTTCGAGGTCCTTGTCACCGTTGCGTAACGGTCTCCACACAACTTAACCACTTTAACACAAGGTTTCAGTGTACACGACATCGCATGTTGTACTCACTAGCTCACGAGATCCTTTTGAACGCTGCATACAATGTTGCACTATTTCACAATATTCAAATTTCCTGAGATACTGAATTTGGGGGTTTCATGAGCTGTAAACCATAATCATAAAGATTAAAACAAATGCAGGCCTGAACTATTTCACTTTATGTGTAATTAATCCAGGTTATATATGAGTTTCACTTGGTCAATAAAAATTTTTTTTAATACTTAACTTTTCCACAATATTCTAATCTATTAAGATGCACCTATATAGGCTTTAGTTTAGCAGTTCAACTGGCTACAGAGACTGAGTCATATGTTAAAAGTGGATGGGCTGACGGTATGGCTACTGTCAGCTTACAGACAAAAGAGACACGTGCCAGGCCTCGATCCTCTCGGCAAATGGAAAGAAGACAGACAATTCAGAGGACACCTGTCTCCTCCCACACAAGGTATTAAGCCTGAGAGCACAATTTGAGCTGAGCAACGATGAGGGTGGCAAAGCGACAGCCTAGAGAGGGACAGTTGGAGATGTTTCACTATAATAAGGCAGGACTGAAAAGGAGGAAGGGTGTTTGTAGGATCACATAATTGCATCAATAACAATCCCATGTCCTTGGTATACTTTCCCAGGAACAGCCGCATCAACAATACATTCTCTGAAGGTGGCGTCTAGTGTGTAGACCGTAATATTAGATAAAGCCGAAAAATGTCTCAGTATTGATTTCTCCCCTCCAAAATAAATAAAACGTGTTTTCCTTCGACTTGGCACTTAGTGAAGAATTTTGGGACTCGATGTGATCTTAGATTACACACGGTGATGGATTACTAAAGCTTAAGTGCTCAAAGATTTGTGTGACCTTTAAAGAAAAATGAAAGGGAGAATAAAATATGTCTATTAGACCAGCAGTTATAAGTTGTGGGGGCCTGGGAGCTGCCACAAAGTTTAATGGTATTGTATTAATGAATTAATGTAGTTATTGTATTCATTTAATTTAATGTTGTTTTACTTTTGTTTAACTGTTAGGGAGATAGTTAGTTACAGAGAGAGAGAGATCTAGGGCTTGGTGTTTACACTCTCCAGCTGGCAGGCATAGTGGCCCAGCACTAGAAACATCAGGTGAGTGTCAAATTAGTTTGAACTCATAGACCTGGGAGAACGCACGTCATTTTTGGGAGGCGCCCTCGCCCAAATAAGGATTCCTGGGTCTAACAGTTTTTACTCATGAGAAAAATGAAACCGTAAGAAAAAACGCCCTTCTGTGCTCCAATGAACTTCATTCGTTTAGACCCCAGAATGGTGCTGCCGTTGCAAGCAGTGACACAACATTCCAGGTAGTATTGACCATGAGGGACCCTCTGCGCTGTGTACATGCACCTCAACATCTAAAAGCAAAGAATAAACTCAGCACTCTGTGGAATAGTAATGCAGTACTTACTGACGCCAATAGCTGGTGGTGGTTCTTAAGGAATAATGTTGACTCTGGAAACGTTGACACATCTCACAAAGGTTCCTGCTGGAAGAACATATGTGAGAGACTTATGTGAGAGAGTGGCTAAATCAAAGGGACTGCTGTGACATAATTGCATAATTAAGAGCCAAGTCACAGCACAAAATATTCTGCCTAGAGAAGATAAAGAAAACTTGACAATATGTGCCAGAGTGATTCTGAGAACATCACATGAGTGACATTACCAGGCAAGTCGTGCTATAAATGCATGATCTCGTAAGTGTATAATGAAATCTACTGTGAACCTCAATTGATATTTGAAATGCCTTACATGCACATGTAGCTCCCTGTAACACTGCTAAAAAAATAAATAAAGTGCCATGTGATTGCTTTGTGAGAGAGCGCTAGAGAAAGAGAGTTGTCTAAATAAATAGGCCATACTGCGAAGTGCTGTTGAGTCACCATGGCAATGGTTTGCACTGGGAGGTAACCATGGCATTTTGATTTTTTTTTTTGGGGGGGGGGCTACTGGCTACAGTCCCACATTTTTTAAATGTTTCAGTCTCCATCACAGATGTTAGCTAATCATTAGCACAAGACATGCATTCTTAATGGTCCTGCTCCCAATCTGCCATGCTTGTGCAGCCAATACGGATGCCTGTTGCAATTGAAATAAACACATTGCAAGGTCAAAAGGTCCACATAGCATCAACATGGGGATGAGATTCTGTTGGGTGCAGCATTTAATGAACCTAACATATCAATTTCTTGACCTTAACCAAATACATCCCAATATTTCATTTGCAAGTTTTACCAAAGTTTCATATCACTTCAAGAAGTGCTGGAATGATGAACATATTAAAACTGTCTACGTATGTTGGTGGAAACCTAGCAAAGACGTTGAATGAAAACTGGGTCACTGAGAAAAAACAATTATAATAATATTTTAAAAAATGACATCTAATTTTAATATGATTTATGATATAAATACAAATATACTATAGCTGTAAACTGTAAAGCTCACATATAATAATTTCTGCATGCATGGCAGAATTGCTGTTGACTAATCTATTATCCTGGTTGAGTTTTGATTCTGAGAACAGTTTTAGAATTCCAGTTTTTTACACATCCAGTATGAATATTATACTCAGAAGAACTGGATGTGTTCTCAGTGTGTATAAGCCCAGTATGCTTGCAAGCCGTGTGTGTGTGTGCGTGTGCGTGTGTGTGTGTGCAGGTGTGTAGACCAAATGCCCTTTGGAACATCATGTTCTAATCTCAGTAGCCACTGCCAAACAAAAGACAAACCAAGAACACGAAGCCACACGGTGACACTTGTTAAAGCTCACTCACACACACACTAAGCCAAGGAAAGGAGGCTTAGGGACTTGCACACCTATTTGCAATGTAGCTAGACCTTTTGTTGAAACTTAATCAAACTGGTTAGAAAGATAAAATGTAACCGTTACTAAAGATCAATAGCAATTTTAGCCAATAGAAAGCAAGTAATAAGGTTTGATTTTGCACCAGGAATCACAAATTTTCAGAGCTGTTTACCTTCAAACCTGTATGGTAAAAGCAGAACCCCCATCTATTCAATACAAGCAGTGATAGCATCATCCTTTGTTATGTGGACCATACTGTCCAATCCATCTTATAATGATCACATAAAGATGAAATCAGCGATTATAAGAGAATACCATTTTTGTCAAAATCAGCAAATATCTCCTTACTGTCCGTCTGTGCGCTGAAAACATATTCTGGTGTTTCTACACTCTACACGCTAATGGAAACACATACAAAGTTAGCGCAGACCGCACCGCACAACACTATCCCAGTCTTCGCAATGCATGTCCAATTTGTGGGGCGGAGCGTTTGAGGGAGCACCCTCTATGCTATGGATTTAAAGATCGTGTGAAGCAAATACAAAGATTTACTTGGAAATACGTTATATATGCAGTGATGGGTAAGCTACATTGAAATGTAGTGAGCTACGTTCCCAGTTACTCTACGTTAAAATAATCTTAACTACACTGAAGCTACCCCAAAAGAAATGTAGCAAACTAAGATACATGGAACACGGCAAAAGTAGTTCACTTTAAGCTATTTTTTTCCTACATTTTATTGTACCAACATTCAAAAGTATAAGTCAAACAAACAAGCAGGGCAAAATTGTTCAGTTCAACTGTTTATTAAACAATAAACTGTATTCTCTGCTCTCACTGCTCTATTACGTAAACTCAGTCTTGTCTTTATTCACCCTCAATCCCTTGCATCAAAGTCTCAGGCATCAGCCCGGTGATTGGTAGGCCTATGTCTACGGCATCACCATCATACGGAAGTGCTTCTGTCAGCTTCACATTTAGCCTAGGTCCGTGTATGTGATAGCATCACGTACTGATTTTTAGCAGTTGTATCAAGACTTAAACTTGAGCTGCAGATTAAAAAATGCTTGGGAAAATGTAGCTTCTGCGGATGCTACCGCACTACTTGATCAATTAATAGCTTTGCTACTGAAAAGCTATTTGATTCAGAAAACAGCGCGCTACTGCCATGCTACACAAATGTAGTTTAACTAGTAGCATCGCTACTTCTAGTGACGCTACTGCCCAACACTGTATATATGTTAGGAATCCAGTATTTTAAACATGTGAAAACACTCTTAGCTATGTAGTATTGTATTATAGAGTTAGACCATTAAACTGTATTTCATAATTTCTCTGCTCAGGATTTTGTGGGAGGGCCAGAAACGGGGGACTAGATACGTAGCTGGTCCGCAAATTTGCTTACCTATAGCTATGCCTTCATTGCAGAAATAAGCATACAATGTGGTTCAGAGTCAATATGCATTATTTGAAAGCTTAGAGATTAGTAACCTACCTGCTAACACCCGGCTGCCAATTCCAGAACACAACTCATAAAACATCATACCGGATACCTTTTGTGGCACAACACCGCTGGTATGGAGTTTACCATAGAACAGGCAATGAATGTGGTTACAGGGCCTTCTGCTGACACACCCCCAGCGCTTGAGAACAGGCTTTTGAAACGTAACTTTATATATTTGTCAACATTTTTATTAATTCAAATTTGGCTGGGTGGTTAATATGACCTTTTCTGTGGTGTGACAAACTCAAAACACAAATGTATGTCTGCTATACACACTATTTAATCGATCATTAATAAACAATCTTTCTCCGGGATAGCTGACCCCACCTTTAACGTAACATCCTGTCCATGCAGGCTTTATATAAATGGTCTGTTTAATACTTCTAAACATTTGCTAATTCATGAATGATACATTAAGATGACCAAATTGGGTCAATAAGGCTAATATATGCACATAAAACGTTAAAATATAAGCACGTATATCTCCAAAGGTTACTACTAAGTTGGCACAATGTGGGCGGCTGTACAGTTTCGTTACCAGCAATTTCCAGAACATAGTGTCAGTGACTGCTAAATAAAGTGGCTCCTATATACTGTAGCGTATAATCCCTCAAACCCCTGTGAGAGTCTTTTATCAACACTGTTCTAAGAACAGGTAGTGTTCTGAGAACAGCTATCCACTCCATCACAAGCTAACAAACACAACCGGGTCATCGAGAACAGACCCCTGAGAGACCTGGAGCGAGTGAGCTCTATTGATAAAGGAGGCGGTAAAGAGAAGCAAAGTAAATAGGCTTTGCTCCCATAGTACTGTCATGTTGCTTGGTTTAATAACCTCAAGGCTGAAAGACAAGGAATAGCTTGAGGGCTCCACTCTAGTTCCACATTACTTGGTGAGAACAGACCAGACAGAAGATAATACCCAAACCACTGAATAACTAACTAATAGCTGTTACATCTGAAAATGTATGTAGTCAATTTTAAGTGGATGTTGTATTTTCAATGCACGTCTGGCATTCAACCAACCCAAGTTCTCCCATATATCCCCTCATCTTCCGACCTTCACTGGCTCCATATTAGGGCATGCATCTGATTCAAGACAATGGTGTTGGCCAACAAGGCAGTAAATGAAACTGCCTCGATTGCAATAGTGAGCTACATACAGTAGCCAGGACAGCAGTCACTATCCATCTTCTGCAATATAAGACCCACTGGTTCCAACTTGGTACCTTTGCCATCTTATAGCATGTCCCATTAGGCAAATCCCTCTATCTATACCTTCTATCTCTATCTCATTAAAAATATATATTTTCTGCTCTGCTAGGATCAACTTTGTCGGTTTACAGTAAGTGCTTTGCTTTCTTTATTTAGGCTAGCTGTATATATTTTAAGAACTGAATGTTAATGAATAGGTAATGCATGTATTGAAATGTATAACTAAGTTGTTTGCCTACAATAACTATTCATCTATTAACAAATGTAATTATTTTATGTTGTTTCGAATAAAGGTGTCTGTTAAACGCTGCTAATGTTATGTCACCTGACTCAAATGAACAGGTCATTATCAGGCTTCTAACAACCTTGAATCAGATGTGTTGGAGCAGGGAGAGGTCTAAAACATGCAGGGTGCAGGATCATCCATTCAAGGCACCACCTGAGCACCGGGAGCAGTCAGGGTTAGGTGTCTTGATCTATTTAGGACACCTCGACACTGAGGAGCTAGCGGGGTTTAAACCAGCAACTTCTCAATCAACTGTCACCCCGCTCTACCCACTGCGCCACTGTAACCCTAATAATAAAATAAGCTAAAACCTATTAGCAGTGTAAACACATAAGCCTGGCCAAAAGGAGCTATACGCCATCTAACAAGAACGCCTTCTGCAGCTCATTCATGATTAAGAACTGTAGTAAGTCTATAGTGTAGGTTCTCATCACCAAACATCCGAACAACTAAAATGTGTACGGTCATATGATACTGGCAATGATGTGATCCTCAACAACCTGCAGGAATACTTAGTAATGTAATGGCAACACACTGGCGCCTAATAAGATTCAGGCGCTAACTCACAAAGCCCTTTCAGCCATAGTAATGGATTCGGTGAGTGGTATCATAGCAACAAGTGACAGACAAAGTATGCGCACAGAGGAGCATAAGAGACATCTGAAATATTGTGTGAAGTACCTTTGCATGTGTAGTTTTATATCATCTTATCGTCTGTGTGGAGCGCAAATCCTTCTCACATAATAAGTCAAACATGTACAATTCAAATATAAATTACAAATAAAAACTGTATGGGAGGTAATAAGAAAAACATTTGCAGCAGTAAACAGCATATCAGTGATATGGTTTTATATACTGTAACTGTGATTTAGTTTCTCCATACATTATTTGATTTAAAATGTAATTGCATAAATGACAATTGTGCTCATTAGAGCCCTTTGTACTATACTAGAACAATGTGTTTGAATGAATGAACGTTAAGCATGTTGCAGCATGTAAACATGTTCAATGCTTTTTAAATGCTATTTAAAATGTTTAGATATTTAACATGCATTTTAATATAGCAGTATAGGCTACATCATTCAAATAGATTGCTGTCATTTGAAATGCCCACTTTTCACTGGCTATACAGTTCTTGTTCTGGATGTTCTATTAGTGAATGGAGTCTGTTAAAGGCAGGGTTAATCATTCTTGCTAACTTCAAGCTCAAATCAAAACGGTATCGATCCACGGTCCTCCGCGGCCGCGCCTCACACATAGAAATGCATTGTGAACTACGGCTTTGTTGATATGAGCGGTGTTCGACACTTTGTTTATGTTACTTTGTTTATGTTACTATTCTTTCAACATGAAAAGAGAACGGTAAACTAGTGAAATGCGAGGAGATATTTGTTGTATTTGAGAAAAAGTGTCTTAGCTTACATTTAGCTTGCTGACTATACCTTTAATGAATGTCATACAGCACAATACCGCGGGACACAGGGTGGACCTACAGTAACACACCTCTGGATTGTGGTTCTGGGAAGATGTTGGAACTTCCTCTTCCAACATGTGAGCAGAGCACATGTGGCATTTCCCTTGTGTTATGCATTATTAGTTATCCAGGCCACTAGCAGAGCATGAAGAATTCTCACAGGGAAGTTCCTGAAATCAGCTTGTTAGTCCAACAATGTTAGTCCAGTACATCAGTAGAATTAAAAACAACATTAGATCATATAAGTGTATATTATAAAGTATATATTAGGTTGTTGTAAACCGCACTCATTCAATTTAATGCATTTCTATTTTTCTAGTTACAGTATATATTAGTTTTATGGTGAGGTCTATTACAGTGCTATATTCATTATGTCCCACTCTTCGTCTGATGTAATTTCATGATACACAAGAGAAGAACGTGCTAACTACATTGCTAAATAAACATGCCAGCTATAATGATCTGTCAGTAGAACGAAGATATATTTCTGATAGGGTTTATCTATGCAAAGCAAGGTGATTGGACATACATACAGACAGAGTCCTGGGAATGGAAAACAGACACCACTGATAAACGCTGGAATTGAAGGATGTCTGGGACGCTTTCAGCATCTACGTACTGTAGCAGTAAAAATAAGATTAAATCCTACAATGTGCCGAATAATGTTCCGCTATCAATATGAGAATATTGAAAATAGTCTGGAACATTTAATGTGGTAAACTGTACAGTTATCCACTATAACTATTACTATACTACTACTAGAATAAAATATACTGTATATTCTTCATTCTTTCTCATATATTTTTGTTGTACTTTTAGCCACATATTAGCTACAGTTGTTAAATATATCTTCTCTGCATCAAATACAATATATTTCTACCGAATCCTTTTTGTCTGTATTTCTTTCTCTTTTATTTGCATGTGTCGTCCTGATTGGCTGCTGCTTTTACTCAGGCAATCTACTCCTATCTCCCGATTTGCTAAGAGCAAGAGGGGCGTAGGCAATATCTGCAATTGAAAAATGCCCATGAACAGAGCAGCAGCCTGCCAGACTCTCACACACCTGCTACTCCATTCTCCATCGCAGACGCTGCCTCTCACTCCTTCCCTGCTTGTGACCAGTGTAGTGTGACACTTCTGATCAGATTGCGCCTGTAGCACAATAACCTACAGACAGGGGAGAGGGTAGAAAAGACACACTAATAGGAACCATCGCCAGATAGCCAGCATGTCTTTAGAAGCGAAAGAGAAGACGGAGGTCCGTCTGGTGTTCCTGGGTGCTGCCGGGGTCGGAAAGACCTCCCTGATCCAGCGCTTCCTGCGGGGTACCTTTGAGCCCAAGCACAGGCGCACCTTGGAGGAGCTCCACAGCAAAGAGTACGAGGTTGGGGGTGTGAAAGTCACCATCCACATCATGGACACCAGTGGCAGCTACTCCTTCCCCGCCATGCGCAAGCTGTCCATCCAGAACAGCGACGCCTTCGCCCTGGTCTACGCAGTGGACGACCCCGAATCCCTGGAGGAGGTCAAGCGCCTTCGTGAGGAAATCCTGGAGGTGAAGGAGGACAAGTTCACGCCCATTTTGGTGGTGGGCAACAAGGCTGACTGCCAGAACGAGAGGCGGGTGTCCAGCGCGGACGTCGCGTCCACGGTAGAGCTGGACTGGAACAACATCTTCCTGGAGGCTTCGGCCAAAGAGAACGACAACGTGATGGAGGTGTTTCGGGAGCTGCTCCAGCAGGCCAACTTACCCAGCCAGCTCAGTCCAGCCCTGCGCCGTCGAAGAGAGACCTTCCCCAAAGACAACGACAACCGGCCCCCAATGAACAAGACCAACAGCTGCCACATATCCTAACGCTGTGGAACTCTGAAGTCTGATGAAGGGAGGTAGCGACTGACAGAAGAGAGACAATTGCCTAAATGACACTGAAGTAGGCATTGCAGGTGATAGAGAACTGGCTTACGTCCAGATCCAGTTTTGAGTGTAAGGTTTGTGTTCATGTTTAAAGTGAGTGTTGCTGCTAATGAAAGACAGACTAGGTTATTGAGTCTAAGATGGCTTTAGTGTAAGCACTAGATAACCTCAAGTAAGCACTTAATGCACACGAACACATACAAGTACATACAATGTGTGCTGGACACTGACGAAAGAGGAACAACTTCCTATACTATAAATATGTATTTTTAAACAATACCATAACAAATTGGGCCCCAGTGAAGCAGTAGTTTTAATGAAGTTACTGAGATCTCTTATCCGGTCTGTAATGTGACTGTATTGTTTAAGTTGCTGGTGTTTTTATTTTTCAATAACTGAAGAAACTGATATGTGGACACAAAGCTAATTCATTTGTACTTTGATGTGATCTGGAGATGTTCCAAGTGAAAACTGTGACTCCTAAAGCATTGAGTTGGGAATTGTATGTACTGTATGCTTGTTGTACATTTTGTTTTCCACTCCCATTGCATTATGCCGTTTCTAGTTGTTCTGCAATACATATTATTCACTTTGAGATTACAGGAACATCATTATGTTCGCTGTTTTATTTTAATTT
>JAODTR010006198.1:0-10925 GCA_025399935.1 Amblyopsis rosae
GAAGTTTGGGGTCCCTTGCTGGAGCTGCTGCCCCCGCGACCCGACTCCGGATAAGCGGATGAAGATGGATGGATGGATGGATGAACTATAAACTCAAAAGAAGAAGATACTGTGAGCTTTAGATCCTTGCTAAGAGCAAGCTTAGTATCATAATATTCCATGTCTATGGTGTCAGCAAGGTGCACATGTCTCTACAGTGGATTCTGCAGGTTTCAAAAGTCAAGATGTTTGTAAAATGTGTGTTTAATGCAATGTAATACAACATGTTACACACATTAACAATTTTTTATGATGACCACTAAGAAATTCAAATTACAGGGATGATTAATATTATGTATTACTTTATTGTGAATAAAGTGGTTATTCCATTTCAGATCAATGTGTCCAGGTTATGATACGGTACTACTGAACCAAAACTTCTGTATGACTAGGTGTTGACAGCTCAAATATAGATAACTTTTCCAGGTGCTATAGCCTACCATGTAGGCTACTCTGTCTGGCTAAATATATGTAGCCAGACAGAGTAGCCCACGTAGACTGAGTTTGTTACTTCTGTGTGTGTGCTACCAATTGACCGCTTCTGCCATTAAACGGTACACGGTGACTAGCTCACAGTGTAAACTACCGTTTTTGTGAAATGAGGTACATCACGCTGTAATGCTTTCTTCTCTCCACCAGGGATCGCTCTTCTCAGAACAGATAACATGTTTTACTGACAACCATAAATATAAAACACTTACGAGGTACTTTATAGACATACGAAATTTGTATTAGCCTATACATTAGCATATATCTTCCAAATTAACACGTGGGCGTATTTTACGGACAGCTTCAAAACAGAAAACACAAATACTAGTACTCACCAAATATTCCCTCGGCCCCAGATATTCCTCTTGCGTGTATTTCTTCAGCCACCCAAGTAAGTATAAATAGCAGTAAGAGCAGGAACGGAAATGTCCTCCAAAGTAGGGGAGGGTGGGTGAGGGGGGTATTATCTTGACGCGATGTAGTCTACTGCTTACAAACCTACCATCACACCCTCCGTACTGTGCAATGCAGTGTTGCTGATATGGTATCTCGCTGGGCGACGGCCCCCCCGGTCACTCGCCAACGACGGGAAAGCAGTGGAAAACTACAGACCGAATATCCACCCAGGATTGCTGGTTAGCTATCATTGATAACCTGAACGATATGCACGTAGCTCACGACCATAGACCCCTCCTCCCTGTTGGTCAAATTCTCCTACCCTGTGTCGTGCCTATATTATTGCCCCCACCAAAATGGTCCCCTTGCCTTGACTAGCCTACAATGTTAACTTTAACCGAGCATCCTCGTCACTCAGCAATCAGCATTCATAGATATGCTATTAAACCTGACTGGCATGAGTAGTGTAGTGTATTTGTTCGCAATAATTTCCTTTGCATTGCCTTCTTTGTCTGAATTTAGTGTTAGCGTCATATGTAACGGGTCTTCGTCTTCCAGCTGGTAACATTTTTGGCATGCCGCCGATGCGTAGCCGTACGCCTATAACATTTAAAATACACCATCGCTACACGAGGAGGGATGTAGTGGAAGTGATGCGACCTTAAACGAGGGAGTGAGATGCTATCTATGGTCACGTAGTTGCACCATAGGGTTAGTCAGGCTGCTTGTCCGGTCTGGTGTAATGGCATTCGTCTGTTGTAGTGGACTGTTGCTGTCAGTCAAGCAGGAAGGCAATGATCCTTCTCACTTTACTAACCCCAAAGAAAAAAATAACAGGCCTATAACACGTCATATACACCAATACAAATTTTATTTAAGTATCACATGTTCAACCTTTATGTTTTCAATGCTATTTTTGAGGGGAAGTGACACTTATGTGTTATGGACCATGTGACATATAGAGGTTTGACCACATATTTACCACCATTTTCTATACATTTACAAATGTAATTACATTACACGTCATTTTTATATAATATAACTTAATATTGACTGGAATACATTCTTCAGATCCAAAACTACAAACACTCGCACAGTAACTTCCTCTAAAATACGAATAGCATATCCAGGAAGTCACACCACTGCCACTAAGCCTGTCACTCGTTCTCAATCCTGTTTTCCCTGTGAGACTATGGTAGCACACAGCCAACCCCCAATGCTCAAAACTATAACTGCATGTCAATGAGGTGCAGATGACAGAGGTGGATTGTGAGATGGACACGCAGTGGGATGTGCCATGTGACCCTTTTGAATGGGGTGCAGGGGGTTAGTCATGGGAATGATGGCACCATCCACAAAGGCCTATTGAAGGATTGCTGTCTAGGCAGGCTACTATAGATTGGGAGTATTCTTCCTTCCCCTTCATGGAATGGTGGGTTTGCACTTTGCACTGTCATTTGAATATGGTTGACAAACCAAATATCTGATTAGAATGTACCTCTACTGCACAGATGCAAAAAAAAACATGCATTTTATCACATTAAATGAAATATATATTTTAAAATGTATAATCATTTTTGGAGGGTACTTTGGAGTGCGTTGCCATGGCAACATTATACAACAACAGAATGTCACATCAACATCATCTTTGTGTTTTAGACATTATATTAGTTTACAATATTACAAATTCAATATTGCATATTATATTGTTACATATTATATTATGTACTAATTTATATATTTTTGTATTTCCTATGATAACATAATATTTAATGTTATTGATTTAAAATGGCTTACATTTACGTGCAATAAAATGTGCCCAACCACACATTTATAATTCCCTTGTCATGTAATTAAAATGTAAAGTCTCGATATTCTAAACATTATAGCAGCAAAAAACTATCTGTAAATTTCTGTCATAGTATGGGGGTGTGTCACTACCTATGTGGATAGGTGCCCTGCACATCGATGGAAGTGCCAATTCAGACAGGAATGTGTTCTGCCACCCAGATTACATTTGATTTCATGCTTTTTCTAGTAGGATGCATAAAAACGCATTCTGACCACATCCTAACCTAAAATGATTCTCACAGAGAAATTAAATTGGAGCTTTTGTTGTGAGAATTAGTTTAATTTCACCGTGAGAATCAGTCTGGAAAGCCTCGGAATCATTTAAAATGTGTCCGAGTAGCAAATGAACTTGCCAATCGGCATCGTGTTTATAGCTATACGGGCGTGGTTTTCCAATCAGCGTCGTATTTATAGCTATACGGTGTAGTTTAGGTGTGCCGGCCATGGTGCCGACAGCGAAAATGACCAGATGGTTAATCCAATCAACTGCCAAGTATTTGGTAAGTACAGCCATTCACAAACAGTTTCAAAGTACTCCTCCCCAGATGGATTTGTGACAATAATTCCTTTGGCATGTCAGGTTAACTTTCTCATGCCTCAGAGTCACTCATTCTCACTCTCATCAAGAGGAAGAGTTCCCTTCATATTATTATTTGGTAATAATAATGTTTCCACGATTTAAAATAATATACATATGCAATCCTACTTTTGTGGGATTACAAAAAATATATATATATATAATATCGCTATTATGGGTAATCTATATTATATGTATACAATATACATTATATGTAATCTACATAATATATATTGTCTATGTGTAGAACTCTGCCAGTCACAGAATATTTCCATATAGCAACACATACCTAATGTATTGCATAATTATTACGTATTTATTGCACTCAAACAATACAGAAATAATGTAAAATACCCAAGTATTTAATCAGCATTTTTAAATGCTGTAGAAAAATGACAGATTATTTTAAATAGATTGGGGAGCCATTATGAAGGTGACTAAATTGTGTTTTCAGGGTAGGATAGAGAGCCAATGGTGGACATTGACATTTGTTCATCCAGCTATATGATTGGAAACATTATTGCATTGAGTTTATGCTTCTCTGCTTCCCTCGTGTGGTACATTTGCTGCATCACAGTCTTTATACAAATTGAATACGGTAGGCTACAACACGCCAACTGATCAAACAAAACAACCAAAATCATTTGCTTGTAGTTTGTAGAAGTTAACCCAGCTGTTGTGTTCGCTTAATGTTTATTAGTTTGGTGTTCCCCATGAAAAATGAGGCCGCATTACAGCTGACTGATAAATCCCTAATAATACATACTAATGTTGTGTTCGATATTTTTTATCAACATAATGTTCTTTTTATTTTACAAAAAAAAAGAAAATTACAAGATTTGAACTAATTTTCTATGTATACCTTACTGACTGGCTGTGCCTGAATTGCTCTGCTTGTTTATTTTCACTGAGATAGTGAGATTATACAAAGTGATTTATTTTCAGGCTTTCATTGACCTGACTGAGTCCATACAGTTCATTTTGGGTTATTTTAACTATAACAAATGCTCAGATGAAACATACTACAAATGATCAAATACTAATTTGTGTCAGTGTTTAATAAGGAATTTTGTTTTAAACATTTCACATTTTTAAATAGTGACACAAAATAACATTGTTTGTGTTCCCAGTCAGAACAGACTGATTTCATTAGTAAAGAAAGGACACACAGTAGGCCCAAACTATGCCAAACAGTTGCAACAGTATTCTCCAAGAACAATTTTTGAGACTATCCATTCCAATAGTTACTAATATAGTGTATGCAATGCATAAAAAAAGTTGTAGCCTCTGTAAACTGTCAGTAACATTGGTTGTGGAGTCACTCCATGTCACATAGACATAGGCTATATATCTAACAGTATACTTTATAACATTCTATGTGAATGTTATAATATTGGACATACCAGCATGAAGGATAAGGGAAATTAAGCACATATTTTATGAAATGTTTCATATTCCTTATCTTAACATTCATCATTATATAGAATAGGATATCTTTATTGTCATTGTACTCAGTACAACGAAATTAAGTGCAATCCATGTTCAGTGCCAAAGAGGATAATGCAATATATCAATATCATACATAAATAAGTACAAAAACACATAAAATCCCACTCAGACATTCATTCAATGGTATGACACATTCCCTTATGACTTGTAAGTGACATTCATGGGTCTTGCAGTATTTAATGTAGTGATGGCTGTGGGATAAAAACTCTGTGTGTGCGACCTGTCAGAAAGTCAATCCAAAGACAAGCGGAGTGTGAAGGTTTGGACACAAGTCTGTTGGGGAGGATGGTGTTAAAAACAGAGCTATAAAGTCTATGAAGAGCAGACGAGCGTAGCTCCCCTGCTGCTCCAGGTGGGACAGCGTAGCATGGAGAGCTGTGGCCATGGCGTCCTCAGTAGACCTGTCGGCCCTGTAGGCAAACTGGTGGCTGTCAAACGATGGAGGGATAAATGACATGATGTGTTTCCTAACCAGTTTCTCAAAGCACTTCACCACCACAGGGGCGAGTGCTACTGGACGGTAGTCATTGAGGCCGGTAATGGTCGTTTTTTTGGCCAGAGGTACTATGGTGGAGGACTTCAGGCAGGATGGGACGGTAGTCTTGGACAGAGACTGGTTGAAGATCCTAGTAAAGACTCCAGCCAGCTGGCCTGCACACGTCCAGATAAGCCATCAGGACCAGCTGACTTCCTCAGCGTGCGCCTCACCTCAGACTCCCCCACCTGTGAGGGTGGGACTACGTTGGACCGCTGGATATGGCATTGCTGCCTCCGTAGGTTCCACCTCAAAACGAGGAAAGCAGTTGTTCAGCTGCTCTGCCAATGAGGCATCTCCTTCAGCAGCTCTGAGGTTGGTCCTGTAGTTGGTGAAGTGCTGGACTCCCTATAAATATGTCTATTTTTATCCATATTATAAGCCTGCGTTTTTCACTTTTGCATTTTCTAGTGGGCCTTATTTTAACTTGTACCATTTTATGTATATATATTTGAAATTTCACTGAATCTTAATACATATATTTACAGTAGAGTTACAACAGTAGAGTTTCAACCTTATAGTATATTTCATACTACCAGTAGAGGGCAGAGTTTTCTCACTCAATACTGGGTGAAAGCATACTGAATGGCACCCCTCTCAAGTTTAGTGCACAGTTGGATTGGAAAAAAATAAACATTATGCTGTATAGAAATTAGGTTGTGAAGAATATATCTTTTGAATGTAACTCTTTTTCTATTGTTTATTAATTTTTTACTTGTACATTCAGAGTGAACATCAGCACATTGGCACATTAAGAGGAAACATCAGCAAAGTCACACTGTGAGGTGAATAGTCTACTGTTTGCACCAAAAATCATTGTTATAGTAAAATACCAGCCACATCAGGTTTGTCAATTATGATAGTGCTTTAAGATCAGTTTAAGGTATTGTATATCACAACACACTTTATGTAAGTGAATTGGCATGTCTTGCAGTCCTCTTGACCTTTTAACTCAGAAGAAATGTTGTCACACTGTTTTGTAACATGAGAGGCTGTCTTGCCAACCACTCTGGCTGAAACTCCAATAACAGTGTGCTGTGAAGGGACAGCCATGGGATTGTGGTTGGAAACAAGTGTATTGGCTAGCCTAGTATGGAGTAATTACAGTACATGGATATTTGCATGAAAGTGTTGATGTCATTGTTGTTGCTGTAATGGTGTTGTAATTGTTAAATGTTTTGTGTGAAATCCCCCTTTGTAGTGCATATCACCCTTCCCAATAAACAAATAAAATAAAACAATAAATAAAATAAAAAGGAGAATATAAATGGTGGTTAGCCGTCAAATTATAAAATTGAGTATTGGTCACTCATCTTTTTTCCGTTCATGCTCCTAAAATTAACCCAAATGCACAATTAATATCAAACATCTCCCACCACTATGCTATGAGGTACAATACTGTACATTTATATCTGTCATATAGCTGACATCAATTCATTTGTGAGTTTTGGTAAAGACATTTGTACAGTTACCTAAATAAACAATCAATTAGGCTACAAACTTGGTATGGCGGTCCAAGTTCATCATAATTATGGGTATTGTCTCAAGCTCATTAGCTCAATTTGAAGATAATGTGGCAGGTGTTATTATTGACTTCACTGCTGAAAACAAATGATAGTTTGTTGTTGTTTAGACAATATGTATAAAAAAAACGTCATATCTGAAACAAAACACAAGTCTCAGCTTATTGTACAGCTGATACAGCATTAGATTGAAGAAGTAGGAATATACAAAGGAAATGAAGATGCTGAGACAGACAACAGACAGACATGCATGCAGAATATTCTGATAGTCTAAGATGCACTTGCTTTCCTTCCTGCTCCTAACATATTCCTAGAATTTACACAAATTTCTCCTTAGCCCTTTGAGCATTTATCATTACTTATCACACAAAATGTATTGCGTAAGTATTACTGGTCAAATAGATGATAATAATGTATTGTTAAAGAATAGCCTATTACCATTACATGCATTTACTGTAGTTACTTTCAATGTAGCAATCCTTACATAAAAGTCAAAATAATGAACAGCTGTGTCAAACAAATTATAGTAATGCAAAACATATGCTATGTAACATAGATTGATATCGACACCACATGAATATTCTCACATTTGAGATACATTTCTGTTTACTACTGTTATCCTGACTATCCTGACTGTCTACTATTATATTAAAAAATGTGTGGAATGGAACAGCAGGGAATTTATATTTTATTTACATATAAATACCCACAAGTCGAGCATAGCGATAGTTCAGGCAGGCCACAAAGTCATGCCCAGGCCATATCGATCATCAGCTGATGTCAATCATCTGACAGTTCAACTGATCACCTGCTAAGCATAGTTGACTACATTCGTTCAGCTTGCCTTATTCTAAGTAGCCTTAGCCTGACCATTCTCGCCACTTCCTCTGCAAGCACCTCATTTCATGCTGTGTCTGACTTAATCATGTCTATTGTCATTGATGCTGCTCTGTTCTGTACCCTATAGCGGCATTTCAGCTGCTTTCCCTGCCTATAGGCTTTCCATGTCCTGCACATGGAAGGACAGCTAGGTCCTGCAAAGAGAAATTAACTATTGTTTTTGACTATGGTCCTGATTGAAACATATTGTATCATTTTACATATTAACTATAAATCTAGTGGTGAAATATCAATATGTTCCGGAGCCATCAAATTAGGCTATTCTGATAGACATTTAAGTGTAGTCTGTCACCTCATCGTATGGCTATGGATCTGCTCGAACTGTCAGGTAACATACTACAGAAGTAAAAAAGTGCCAAATGTCCTGATGTGTTGAATTACATGACTTGAATAAAAAACATTGCGATAATAGTAATAATGCTTGAATTCTATCTGCATTGTACTTTGGCAGTTTGAAAAAAAACCCACTGCATTTAAGATGCTTGCATTGTTTGTAATATTCACTCCATTCATTTATTGTATATCAAATTTTGGATGAACGATTCAGGTAATTTAGGTTTCAGGTTCAGGTTCAGAAATTCGGGTCAACATATTCAGGTCAGATATTTCAGGTAGGCTAGACAGATTCAGGTCAATACATTTTGGTTGAATAATTTGGCTTGAATATTTATTTTGGTCGAAATATTTGGGTCAATATTTTCAGGTAAAAAATGTCAGGTAGGCATATTCAGGTCAAAACATTTGGTCGAGATATTCAATTTGTAAACATTCATCATCCAGGTATAGCAGGAAGAGCAATGGATTGCTGATACAAATAACCAGTAGTAAAATGCAACAGGCCTGATAGCATGATAATAAGTTCCCGAGACGATATTGTATTTTAGTGTTTTAACGGGTCGGGGGGGTGTTTCCTGTAACGAATGCTAGCATTGAACATACATGGTACATTGCATTGTTGAACTAACTAACTAAACTAACTTCTGAAGTACTGTTGTTTCCCAAAGGTGTCATATTTTGGTAGTATGACGATGGTTTGAACTACCGTATGTTGGTTGAAACCAACATAGGTAAAGAAAGATTTGCGTCATCTCCGTTTACTCCAATGAAACGTTTTTTTCACAGCAACGGAGCCTCAAAATAGTTCCCGGAAGTTATCCTAAATACTAAAAGAACACTATAAATTCTATTTTAAATGTAAAACGGTGCATTTATTGATTAGTAATTGCCAAAATTTAAAGTTATATATCTTTATATATTCAAATTGTCCACCAAGCACTTTCTGGAAGTATTTTGTCATGAACCATGTGACCGTTGAAAATGTCGAACTTTCGTTGTCGTAACTCTGTTATTTCCATGGCTCTGGTTGAACCACCTTAGTTTGAAATACAATGTTTACAGATGTGTTCAGTCTGACTTTCACAGCGGGAAACTTGCAAAAAACTTACAATCTGTTATTGCCTAAATTACATAGTCTAGGTGTTTAAATGTATTATCTAGGTTATTCATACAATCTGTTCATAGCCTACAGTATAGCAACAACCATAACAATAATAGGTTTACAAATATTAATAGACCTATTAATGTAACAACATAAACCATAATAACAGTTTAAAAAAAGAAATAGGCCTAGTCTAATAATAATATTATTATTAATAATCATAATCATAATAATATTACAATAAAGAATGATAATTAATAATTATTTAATCAAATATAACAAGAATACGCAGTTTGTATATATACCAACTGCGTATTCTTGTTATACTGTAAGTATAGGCAAGTTAGTCAAGCAGTCTGGGTGTTGGACTCGCAACATGAAGGTTGTGGGTGCAAGCCCTGGTGTTGGCCTACGTATAGCGTGACATCTAGCTGTAGAAAATGTCACATAGAGCCACTTCAATACTAATTGTATTCACTGTAAGTCACTATGGATACGTGTATTAAATTACCCAATTGGCAAATCATACCAAATATATAGTGTTCCATTTGAATGTTTTAACAAAACCATTAAGTTACACAACAGCAATCAACCATTAGCTCAATGTTCTATAACCTGCTCACAGCTTTTAACTGCTGGCAATTAATTATTGCTAACTGTTGCTTGGGAAACGCTTTGAACAGGGAGCAGAGTCATGGAAGGTAGTTATAGCCTGACAAACGTATTGTAGTTGACACAGAGTTCCTGAGCTTGGCCCTTCAACCCAATCGATAAATTGCTGTTACAGAGTGAACAAGAGATTGGGACTCATTAGACAATACAATAAACCAAACACTGGCCAGTCTGCTAAAGTGAGGTCTCTGTTTGTCACCAGTGGACCAACAAACAGAGGGTCCTTTTTCCCGCTTTACCAATCCCACGCCAGCATTCCTCTGAGCCTTAATTATGCAAGCACATGCTTATTCACATGCCAATCACGTAACACAGTCACCTCAGTTAGTGTGCCCTGGAAATTAACATAGCAAAGGGACATTTGATGGACAAATTTTAACAAAGAAATGGTGCGTACTTCATTGCATAAGAGTGTGAACAAAAACATGCATCTTGTAAAACCACTAATCACATAAATATACAGCTCTCATCTTCAATGTTTTTTACAGCAGGAATTGTTATGTGTGGACTATTCAAGGATCACTTAATGTACTTCCAAGGGCCATTGATGCGTACTTCCCAATAATGCTAAATACAATATTGTGCAATACTAAATGTGGTACGCTTACATGCAAAACATAACCATTTAAATGTAAACATTTACAGACCTGTGATTGTGATATAGCAGCTGCTAGCATAAATGCTATACAAGTAAAAGTTAATAAGCAATATGAAAATATGACATTTTTTTCCATATAATAAATTATTAATGGGGATGTTTTTTAATTAATTTATATTATCTTGGTTTAAGTAGGGTATGCTCTAAAGCTACCTTTTTTGAGACTTCCCACATTAATTTAAAGTGATCCATCTTCTTCTCCCGCTTATCTGGAGTCGGGTTGCGGGGGCAGCAGCTTCAGCAAGGGACCCCAAACTTCCATTTCCCGAGCAACATCAGCAAGCTCTGACTGGGGGATCCCGAGACGTTCCCAGGCCAGTTTGGAGATATAATCTCTC
>JAODTR010006199.1:0-10925 GCA_025399935.1 Amblyopsis rosae
TTGGGGTCCCCTGCTGGAGCTGCTGCCCCCGCGACCCGACTCTGGATAAGCGGATGAAGATGGTTGGATGGATGGATGGATGGATGGATAATGCAGGTGGATATCACAGCAAGAACAGCTCACACAATGTTATTAAATAACAGTATTTGTATTTTGGTAAGCAGTTTGTGTAGTCACTCATGTACTCCAAACACTGTAATGTAGCTAAACTTCATAGCGGAGTGAAAAGTGGAGTGAAAATTGTTAGCTAGCTAGACAGTTAGAAACAGCCACATGCAGAATGCTGGATGGTACCAATGTTCTGCATCTCTGAGCTTTATTTATAACTCTGCATATGTACTGTAAGCTACACAGATAGCTATTAGATTAAGCATTTGTAAGGTTCAGTGTAGGAAAGGCTGAAGACTCTACTGCACAGTCTATTTGTAATGCTGCTTTCAACCACAAAATGGAGTGTATCTTTAAAGTGCATATTAAAATTGTATTCATAATTGATATTGTAGACCTACTAAATAAAGTGTTAATAAGTGTTAAGTGTTATTATCCAGCATGCACTATGTATGAGAAGTATATGTTAGCAATGATCATTTCCTAAAATAGTTCTCCAGACCCCTATTTTCTCCTGGTAATAGCAAGAAAAAGCTCCTAATACAGTGTTACCAGAACTGCTTTAAATAGGGTGACACACCAATGAAACAAACACAGAATACATTTGTTCCTCACCTTTGTACATTATGTGCACACTATGGGAGGTGACGGCTGGTTCACAGAGACACCTTGCACTATAACTTACAGTAGGGCCAGCGTCTCTCTCTCTCTCTCTCTCTCTCTCTCTCTCTCTCTCTATCTCTCTCTCTCTCTCTCTCTCTCTCTCTCTCTCTCTCTCTCTCTCTCTCTCTCTCTCTCTCTCTCTCTCTCTCTATGCTCCATTGTTCAGTCAAGAGACACTCTGAGATCGATTTGCCACTGTAACACGGCCTAGTGGATGAAACATGTCCTCTGTAGGTACACAATGATAAATAAAGCTGTGTGAGTCACCGTGTTCTCCTGCTGCAGGGCAGGGGGGGCTTTAGCAGACAGACAGAGGGCGGTATAGACGGGGAACTACTTCCGCATGCATAGCCTTCTGTTTTGCTATGAAGTACTTCCACATGCATATATAGCCTACTGAAGTGCAATGTGTGGGAACAAGCACCGCATTCACGGAGACATACGGAAATATTTCACACTTAAAAGAGTTTTGCGCTTTGTTATGTGAGCCGTCACAGACATTCTCCACTGAGACTGCCTCACCGGCGGGAAACACTTTAAAAGCACGTTTTTGCTTTTGAGCGATACTGCGCACATGAACTTGACTTGACTTTGAGTGTGTTGCATCCCGTTTTAATGCTATGTTCAAGTTGTGGCGTGGCGGTCGCTCTGCAGGTCAATATCACTTTGACAGTTCTTCAGAGGGTGAAGCCGCATGGGCACCTTCTGCATGTCGAGTGCTGTGGACATGGCAGAGGAAACCCCACTGCTCAAAACAATCCCTGTCTTGTCCTATCTTTCTGTGGATTACGTTCACAGGTTCTACTCTTCGCCGTACAGCATTTCCACCAATCGGATGATTGCACAGACGTCCATCACGCCATTCATCGCTGCCTCCCCAGTTTCCACATACCAGGTGGGTGGAGCGTTCCGGAACGCAGGGGAGAAATCAGTGTTTGCATGACCTCATGACCTCATGAAGTAGTGCTACTCTAATAACGGCAAATGTAAAACACAATAGACCTTCGTCAGTATTTCTTGGAAATGTGTCCTCTGTGTATAAGCTGGTAACCTGAAAGGACACACAAACGTGTGCAAACAAGCACACACGGGCACTGGTTGGAGATCAGCCACACAAAATCACCCCGGGGGGTGTTCCGAGGTTAAGTGCCTTGCTCAAGGGCACACAGGAAGGAATAAATTAATCATGTCACCATAGCCAGGAAAAACGTCATTTCAATGGCAAGTAAGCAACAGAGACAACATCTTTAAATATGGATAACTATATAACATACTGTAGGTAGGTTATGTTCCCAAATGATTGCTGCACTTTCTAAACCTGACTTTATTCTCTGTAGGAGAATACAGGCCAGTGGGAGATCTGTGTTTGGTGGACTGAACCTATTCCATTCAAGGCCTTTGTTTTACTATGGTTCAAACATGCCTCTTCTGTTAAAAACGGTTCTACCTCTTGGTCTGTTCCTGCACTACAGTATGTCCCGACTCTTATCGGATTTATTTCAACATGAATTCTCTCTCCCACTCACAAGCGCCCACATTTTTTAGAAGCACTTTATGTCAAAGCTGTAGAGCAGAGCTGCAGGTTTGGCTCTGTGATTCAGGCCTTGAGCCACAGTTTGTCAGATGTAGAGGAAACAATAACTCTCCTTTGCCGAGTGCCTTTGGATGGAGGGGAGTCTTACTGAGAAGTCAGGAGACAAACACTATGCATACTTGTGCACACAGAAATACATGGGAAACATTACTTAATGGTTTTACATTTAAAGCAACTGTGATGGATTTATTGCATGTATTAAATTGAAGAGCCCAACTTTCATAACCTCTAGTGCCACACACACACACACTCTACCTTTTTAGTTGCGTACACAATACACGTATGGCACATCTTACTAAGGGGTCTTCTGGGACGTGTATCTACTCATGTTCGGAATTTGTACTGGGAAATTGTAGGAGACAAAAGTGCTGTTTCTTTTTCTTTCTTCTTTTTGCCTAAGACGTGGCTTTGATGATGAAACCTCTGTTGTGAAGCAGTAATTATTAGAGCGTATAGGTCTCTGCGGTCTCCATATCCTCCTGTAATTACAACATAACTTATAGTGGGCCCCAGAACATTAACATTGGGGACCAAGTCTTTGATATGGGCTTGTGAAGAGTTGAAGCGAATGATTCATTTTCACTCCTCGTTCGTCCTCTCCTGTGACTCTGCCTTCCGATGTTCCTGCACTTACACTTTGTCTTTCACCAGTTGTAAAATGTTTTTCTCCTCTCTCCTCTTCCCATCGCTCTTGTTCTCTGCTCTACACCTTTCTTCTCTTCTCTCTGCTCCTCGTCTTCAGGTCCAGAGTACATCATGGATGCCACACCAACAATATGTTATGCAACCCACAGTAAGTTCAACGATCTGACCTTGTGTTTGTATGCAATATTGTTTTTCTATCTCCAACACTCCCACTGTTGCACATTGTCTTGTCCTCTGACTGTTTTGCATTCAAACAAGTGAATACAATCTTCCATTTTCATGTTTCACATGTTTCATATATGTATTATATATATATATATATATATATAGAGAGAGAGAGAGAGAGAGAGATAGAGAGGGCATTCTCAGTTTCCAATAATAGGAGACTGAACCAGGTCAGTTCAGCACATCCACATGGAGCCCGGTCATGCTCTGCTGAATCAGTCAGTAGATAACCTTCTGCCAAGGAGCCCTAATAGAGCGCATTGTACCCACATCACACATTTGTTATACTGTAAGAGTACACCCCCTGTTGGTTGAAATTGTAAATGCAGGTACGGCAAGCATCAGATGACCCTATGGGGGTAATGCTGATTTGAATAACATAAAATGTTTTTTTGTGTTTTTCACACATATCCACATGTACACATACACAACATATACACACACACAAGCAAAGACACATACAATTCAATATAAAACTGTGCTTATCTTGACTGGCTGTATATTTTGACTGTGTGCCTGATTTACTGTAAAGTTAGTTTCAGTTGAAGGATTCTCTGCTTATACTGTCTGATCTCTGTCTGTGCGCGCGTGTGCACGCACACACACACACACATACACACACACACATATGCACAAATAAATCACTCAAAAGTCACATAATTAAGAATACACCCACGCACATTGTGATAAGTGATATGAAAACACGCACGCACATACACACACACACACACACACACACACACGCATACAGTGCATTGTTATGCCCTTAATGAGTTTCCTACGCCCACCAACCCAACAAACATATTCTGTGTGTCTGCATTCTATACAGCTCCTGATGCCTTTGAGCCCACTTAACCAGCCTGTATAGACTCCTGCCTGTTTAAAACCCTTGCCTTCAAACTAACCAGGAATATGTCCTCTCTAATTGGATATATAGGTGGAACTGCAGGTTACTGTTACTGTGTTGTTCATGATGGCCCACATCAGCCATGGCCATGGGTCTAACTTGGGTCACAGAGAGGGTTGTCGCTTTACTATGCTTTCATTGGTTTTCTATCAACATTGTCATACTCATTTCTAGGGCTTTGTATTGACAAACATCTGGCGATAAGCTACGTACCACGATACAAAGGGAACAATATGATATATTGCGATACTGTAAGCAAGGAGATATATTGCGATTTCTAATTTATGGAAAATAGCAATGCTAACGTGTGGCGCCGCTGCAAAAATAACAAACATTTTTGTAAACATGCTCTAGGACTGCAGATGGAAATTAGATCAAAGCTAAAACTGGTATCAAGCATCATTCCTCTCTTTTAAGGCTAATGTATTTTGTACAAACATTTAGAGAGAAAAAAAGTATATTGATACAGTGTTTTAGAGTTTATACAGTATAAACAATACAATACTCGAATGTATTGTATTGTATGGCTATGCTGTAGCTGCATATTGTACAAGTGATAACCTAATGTGTTAGCAACATGTACATACAGTATACGTCTGCACTAAGGGCAAATATTTGTAATAGCATTGTTGTAATGGAAAGATTAGAATGTTAAAAGACATTATTCTTCATAAAAAGCAGAAAGCCATCTGGATATGTGAGACAAGTCAGGTATACTAACATAAAACCCTCATTCAAACCACACATTCCCCGAATGGCTTCAGGGGTGTTCGTTTCGTATTCTTGGTGCAATGCCACGCTTACTTAGCCTGTGTGTCTTTAGGTCTTAATTAGTGAGAGAGGACGTCATTGTGCACAAATCCCCACCACAGGAAATGAACGCCTCACTAAGTTGAGGAGAGGGGACAGAAACTACGGGCGTCTTTACATCTTACTGAGTTAGCATGTCATGTTAGAGCAACTGGAGAAGATAAAGAACTAAAGAATGCATCTACAGAAATAACAGCTCTATTTAATTCTGCATGTATGAATGTTTGGGACAATGGATAGGGAGAGAGAAGCATAGAGGAGGAAATTACGAGTAGAAGGCAAAAAGAAATAGCAAGCATTGTTTTTGGGACAAACCTATACTACAGTATAGTCATGAGCTCTCTTATCACAGTGCGCTGCAGTTAAAAGCTGACGTCTTATATGACTGGTATGTGTTCAATTACACACTAAAAAGGCACTGTAGAGGTTTACCACATCTCAAAAGTTATTTACACACACACAAACACACATACAGAGGCTGCACAGATCACCAGGTAAACACAGTTGATTGTAGGTATTGGCGGGAATTTCAGAGCCCCGTTATGAGTTTTGTTTGGTTTGTTCTATACATCAACATGCTCATTTATGTATGTACGTGCATGTGTGCGCACACGTGTTTGTGTGTGTGTGTGTGCGTATGTGAAGACACGTGGGTTATACTGTCTGGATGAGACGGCCTGTGACAAAGCATTTTTTGATAGACAAGCGTGTTTCTGACAACATCACCCTACCCCATGACAGCAGTCAGGAGAACGAGCACCGTTAACAACTCCGACAGTTCTTGACTACCTCTGTGTATGTGTGTGTGTGCGTGTGTGTGTGTGTGTGTGCGTGTGCGTGCGCGTGCGTGTGCGTGTGCATGTGCGTGCGTGCCTCCCTGTGAAGTCTGCGGGCACATGGAATGGTACTCACAGCTACGTCCCTGTGAACGTCCCTGACAGACTGTCTGAGCGCACACTGCATGTTGGAGAGAGAGCGGACCTCTCACACAGCTCTGTGTGTGCATGTGTGTACCTGTGTGTGTGTGTGTGTCAGCGTGTGCGTGTGTGTATGTGTATGTGTGTGTACTGTACCTGTGTGTTTGTTTTTGTGCGTGCGTGTTTGTGTGTGTGTACTGTACCTGTGTGTGTACTTGTGTGCGCCTGCAAGAGAATGCTGGTCCTGTGATTGGGCTTTTGTGAGACTCTTATGAAGGCAGCCATAGCAAAAGAGAGCTCTATTAAGGTGACAGCCAAATAACACGGCGAGTTCCCCAAGCACTTTAAACTCCACACTTACCTGTGCTGTGGTTGTAAAATCCTCTCCCCGAGTCCACACAGAGCTATTTAACTGTTAGCTGCTCTCTAAAGTGGCACTGACACGTATTATATTTTCTAAGGCGAGTACATGCACATCTTCTTGATGTACGGACACAAACAAACAGCATTTTACCTCTGTTAAAAGCTCTCTTGGCAGATATTGTAAGCTCTGCTGCACTAGCAGCTGTGTGAACGTAATAACGTGTCATCGGTTTTGTTTCATTGCTAGGCCTGAGTGGGTTCAGTCAAGGCCCATTGCTAAAGTCGGCTGATAGCTACATTATGGGACACATGCTGTAGTCTATATAATAGTTGACCTGCCCTGGAGCAGAGTAACTCAGTGTTTTTGACCAATTGCTCCTGAAGAAAAATATGTCATAACTCACTAGGATTTCAACTCGGCTGCTGAACTTAAGTTACTTCCTGTGTGTACACTTAAATAGGAGGACCAGACCAGTCAAAATTAATTTTCTTTCTAGATAGCTTCACGCTTCCTTAACTTAAGCTGGTGGGGACCCCTTGTTAAGCTTATATCTCTCTCCCCCCATCTACTGTATCTTGTTAGCTAATGTTTGTTCATGTGTTCAGACTCCATCACAACCATCTTGAGTTTATATTCAGTCTATTTTGATGTCTTCTACCATAACAGTGCGTGCGTGTGTGTGCGTGCGCGTGGATGCAGGGTGCTGTGATCGCCCCGGCTGCATCCATGGAGCCTAGCCTGTCTCTCCAGCCCTCCAGCCTAATGGCTCCTCTCACACAGCAGATGAACCACCTCTCTATGGGAACTACAGGCACCGTGAGTCCCTCCTGTCTGTCTGTCTGTCTGTCTGTCTTCATTGTAGCATGAATTATCTCTTTTAAGCTTACAGTTAAGGATTATTAATTAAAAGAAAATGTACTGTACGGGACATTTACTTACAGCACCAGAGCTGCTAAAAAAGTTGCCATCACTGTTACAGCACGCTCTATTCCAGACAAACATCGAAAAGTGTTTCTATAACATGACCCTGGGCTTATGCTAAGCTAATGATTATTATTGTTATGAAGGGGAATATTAGCTATAACAAGCACATCTAACAAGTGTCTATTTGCTCTGCCCCTTGTCAGTATATGAGTGCCGCGGCGGCTGCTCCTATGCAAGGAACATACATTCCCCAGTACACTGCGGTGCCTGCCTCTGCCATCACAGTGGAGGTGAGGAGGAATGGCAGCAGCAACACATCCACCATGGAAAGCATCATCAGTTTGGCTGATTGAATTTCTTAAGAGACATAACAAATGAACACGAATGCGCAGGGAATGCAAACAAACAAACAAAGCCTACTGTAGTTGTGTTCGTTTAGTGTATTATGCCTCTGAGCACTAGGGGGCGTATGAAACCACAGGTTATTTAAGTACACGTACATAGCTGTTGCTAAAGGAAGGATGCAACATGTTTTTTATGTGAAATATAAACTGTTACTATACATACTTACATACTGTAAAAGAGACTAGTGAACAAATAAACACATTTATATTGTTTGTAAGAATCATTCATTCTATGAAGACATTTTAAGTGTTCATCCTCATTAGCAGCTAATAGTAGCTAAAGTATTAGAATTAGTCACTACACCGGCCTGACAGCAGGGAGTTAAACAGAGGCCTTCATAACAAAATTAAGGGAATAGTCAATTGGACATAGAACTACACATAAATACAATGAACACCAATGGAACAAATATAGGACAGATTAAGTTATTTATTGTAGTATATTTTGAGGTGAAACCAGCTGTGTAAGTATAAGCAGAATAGAGGCTCAGTGAGTTTCCCCATAGGCCTGACCAGATGAATACCACTGACTTGGTAAGTGCATGCGTTTTGTGGTTGCTCTTCCTCTATCAGGGTGTAGTGACAGAAACCTTTCCACAGGCAGCTGCCGTCCCTTCACAGGAGGCCAGCGGACAGCAACCCTTACCGGTGGAGAGTGGAGGAGACCATACCACGGCATACTCCTACACACAGACTAAGTGAGTATGAATAGATAGATGTCTTTACACACCTTACCACGTGGAAGTACTAGGTGTGCTTGTTTTAACCGACATCTTCCTCTGATTCACTGTATGCTTTGTCCTCTGAGCCAGGGTACAAGGTCTGTCGGGTTAGGTTTTAGAGTGATATGCTTTTGGTGTAATATGCTAACATTGGTAATTGTAGTCAAATGTTAAATGCACAATAGTGTAGATGCAGAGTAACGGTTTGAACAGGCTTTTTCAGATAGTTCTGTGCGGTATAGTGTGTTCATTTTGTCACCCTTTAGTTAACATTCGCTTGTGCAGACAGTTTGTGACCCAAGTGTTGCAGTTCCCGTATTTCACAGTAATAGGTCTGCTGTCATTTACTCACAGGAATTCATGAATAATGTATTCGTGTATTTATTTTCTTTTATTGGGTTATAACATTTTCTTGCCTTTTTTTATTGTAATTGTTAATCTGCTATGCAGTTTCATTCCTGCACACTCCTGTTTGTCCAGAAGGAGTCATGCTTTTTGCTGTATTTCATCACTCATCATATTGATTTATCTGCCCCTAAAACTAGATAAATAGACGACGGTGGGGTTAACGCAGTGTTGCCTTGAGGGGATGTGTTGACGTGCTGGAGTCACAGAGAGAGGTGAGAACTACACTGAGGGCAGAATGCTTCCACTTTGCACAGCCATCAAACGAAAGACAAAATGAAAGAATAAAAAGGAAATGGGGAAAAAATACACTCTGTCTTCTGTGGTCTGAAAATAAAGAGAGGGAGAGATAGAGAGGAGGTAAAAATGGGACAGCCACAAACTCATGAGGACAATGAAGCAAAATGGGTTTGCCGATTTCAAGTTTCACGTGACTGAACGAGGAAGAAAAAGAAAACAGTGTGTACAGAAAAGAACCTTTGAATGTGCAGGTAGATTCTCAGACTTTTTTATTAGAAGAGGAAGTACGGTGTTAAAAACAGGTTGTCTTCCTTTGATATTAAGCTACATTATTTTAATTATTTTTATGATTTTAGTAGTTTTCTAGAATATAAATGTTTCCTTAAATCTTTATTGCCTTAATTTTCTCAAACTTAAAAAGAAAAAATATTTCCCTATAGATCCTATTTGTAAAAAAAAAAAGAAAAAATAAAGATTTTTGGAGAGGCTTTTGGGGTATTAGATATTCCCAAAAATCAGAAAGATGAAATCTATTAATATTACTGTACAGGATTTAAAAAAGACTGTAATTGTATGATGAAGAGCTTAAATTATGTGGTACATTGCAACTAAATCAAGGCCAATTTATGCTTCTGTGTCAAGCCTACGCCATACCCCATGGCGTAGCTAACGGCGTCATCAGCATATTATACTTCTGCCCTAGTCTGTCGCCCATGCGGACCTGTGCGCGTTGACTGCGCATGCGCCCCACTATACGGAAGTGCCATGTCTTGTTAAGGCTCCCAAATTAGAACACAAATAGAGTGTACAAGTTTTGACATGCATACACCATCATTGATCATAGGAAACAATATGTGCCGCCACAAAATAGTATTGATAAAAGACCACTTTTCGCTGCCCGAACAACAAGGAAATCCCAAATAAAAATCCCTGTTTTGTACAAAGTTGTAGTCTAGGTTAATAATGCTTAAGCAAGGCATATACAAACTTGTATTTCAACACGTTCTCATATCCAACTCGTCAAAAATTGCAGCTTGGTCAATGGCCTTTCTCGTCAATTTTCCACCAGGAGCTCATACTTGCCGTAACAGTCAATGACCGCAGTCTACATCCTAAGATGCCAAGGGCTTTCTAATGCTTCGAAACTTTTTACATTTTTGAAGAGGTGCGCGTCAGGCTATGGCGTAACGTACAGTGCAGACTACGGCGTAGGTTACACCCTATCCATAGGTCATGGCGTAGCTGTGATGCAGAAGCATAAATCGGCCTTGCCATCTGGTGGAAATGTTGTCATGTTTCATCAAAAATGCAGTATATTTTGTTGATGAAAATCTTTAAGTTTAAGTCTTCACTGCATTTGTGTGTGGGTGTTTTTCTTATATTTTTTATAATCTCTAAAGGGTTGTTTTGCTTGTGTTGCTTGTCTTGTTGCATAAAGAAAATATAAAAAAATGATAAAATTTGACATGACTCAAAGTTGTAAAAAAAAACAAATTTTTATATGAACGTGTGCAAAAAGCAATAGGTTTAGGGAACTGTTGATGATACAGATGGCATTTTTTATACCAAAGATGAAGAACCAGTGTGTTGACGGTAAATCAAAATGATCTTCTTTTTTTTTTCAAAAATGTTTTCCTTAAGTGATATTTTCCATGCCTGTCATATTGTTGGCATGTATGTCATGGTTTCTAAGGTGACAGATAATACAAATTACTAAGGGGCTTCAATCAAGCACACACCTGCCTTGACTGCACCAGATATCACTGCTCAGAATTGTTTGCCAGCAGAGTGAAAGTGTCCCTGTTGGTGGCATTACATACTCAACACTCGAAAGAACAACACCACCCTTTAGCTGCAGTCTAGTGATAATGGGTAGACCTATACCGTGATCCTATCATTTATATTTCAAGAGTATATATGACCCCAAGTGAAGGAGTTCAAGTACCTCGGGGTCTTGTTCGCGAGTGAGGGGACATTGGAGCGGGAGATTGGCCGGA
>JAODTR010006200.1:0-10925 GCA_025399935.1 Amblyopsis rosae
AAAGGGAAGTTTGGGGTCCCATGCTGAAGCTGCTGCCCCCGCGACCCGACTCCGGATAAGCGGGAGAAGATGGATGGCAAATGTGCGAGCATAGCCGTGAGCAGTAATCCATAGACCCGTCTGGCTGTTTGATACCCCATCGCCTCCCCCTCCCAATACACACACACACGCCCTTTGACCACCAGTCTGGTATCAGCCAGCTCCAACGTTGACTCTCGGACCTCTGGAATGAGCTGTCAGTACAACAGCGACATACTGCACAGAGATATCTAGGGGCTGGGCTGCGCGCGCGCGCGCACACACACACACACACACACACACAGACTGTTTAAGCTGTTGTTGTTGCACTATTTCTTCAGCTTTGCCTACAAAGAGCATTTCAGTTCGTAACGAAACCCATAAATAAGTAATTTTTGCTGCGTTCAAAAGCACTACCGTGAGCTTTGTGTCGGCATGCTTACCTTTTTGCGCACTTTTCTTGGCCAGTTTCAGAAAGCCAGGCTCGTTTGGGAAGCCTGTGTCTTTATTTTCGGGCAAATTGCCCTTGTAAACATTGCGAGACAAGAATTCCTCTCCGTGTGCAAACAGGCTGCGTATTATTTTCAAAGAAAAAAAGCATTTTCCCTGGAGTGCGGCCGCTGTTTACAAACCTCAGCTATTGATTATATAGCTCATTTCACACGCTCATTGCTGTAATAGAAAAATGAATCATTTTTTTTTTTTGTGGTGGAGGAACACGGGACCAGTGTGACATGATTCCATGCCGCAGGACAAGTATATCAGGGATCTGTGGCTCGGAACGGGGTCCAAATCAAAGTGAGTGTTGTGGGGAGGGTGAGTGGAAGACGATATGTTCTTTCCTTCAACTTGTGTGTCCAAAGCTGTTTCAGGCTCAAGTTTGAAGTGCAATCTAAGTTCTGTCCTTACGTACGGCTGAGATGGAGGGAGGGCGCGAGGAAGGATGGAGGTGTCTTGAGAGCAGCAAGGGGGGGTTTTAACAATGTAATACACACCAAAACTCACGAAATAAAGTACAATATTAGCTGGTTAGAACATTGGAGTTGGGACCCCACTAATAATAATTATTAATAAAACTAATGACGTTCGTACAAAAAGTAGCTGTTTATTGCTTTTTACCACCTTACCGGGAGTCGTTGACTAAGATGGTTGAGGAATGCTTGGTGAGAACATGGCCATGCTTGTATAGATTCAAATAGTATACTAATAGTGCTTACTTTAGATAGTCCATTGAACCCCTGTTCTCACACAAACAAACACACATGGATGTATGCATTGTTTGCTTCTCTCAGCTCACACAAATTAATGTGTTACCCTCCTCCAACAGTAGTTCCCCCTTGTGTTCTTTTCTGGTGCGTACACCTACAGCTGAAACAAGTCATTGTTGGGGCGGGGGTCTCTCTCACTGCCATGAGGAGTGTGTGTCTCAGAGTGTGCATGTGTGATAATGCCCTCTATTTGAGAATTATTTTGGAGTGCCTGAGTTTGAATAGGAATAGGTTATCAGCGGAGGCGCGCTGCTTGTGTAATTGTCGAGTCTGTCGGGCGCTCTTATACGGCCGCGCTTCTTTTCAGCAGGAAATGGGATTTTCCTTTTTTAAGGGAGTACCGTAGTCCATTGTCACATGTCGGTGTTCGGTCAGTAATGTTGTGCCATAGCCACGGTTGAATATGGCTTTCCTCCAGATGTGTTCAGCGTTAAATAGTTTAACCGTTTACATACACTCCTTTTGACTTTTACATTTTTATATAAGCTTAACCTTGGTAGTACAGTAAGAATACTTTATCTCACTTTTGCTGTATGTATACTAAACACTACCAACTATACTGTGTATTCAGCCAGGTCAAATGAGAATATGTAGACTGTAGTAATGATTTTTCTGCCCTCATATGAACAGAAGCCACACGACTGTAGCTTTTGAATGATCGCCCTCATCAAAAATGTGCTACTCAAAGATAGCATTACGGGCTAATTAGCCTTACGTCGTAGTAAATACTGCACATGCCGGTAATTGGCAAGTGAAATTGTTTTGTATTCCCGACCACGAGTCGACAAGCAAGTAAAGAACAAGCAGAAAATGATGCTGAGCTTTGCTCTGCTAAGCGTGCAATCTGTTGGCTGATGGAGCTTTCACAGGTGATTTGTCCTGTTATTTTGTTCTACCGGTAGACCTAATGATACCCGTGTTCGCATATACTCCCCTCCTACCATTGATCAGCACTCAGGATTAAATAGACTTCTCTGTTTTCAGTTCCGAGTTATTGCTTCACACCGTTTGTCCACGTTGCAGTATTCGGCTTGTGCCGAATCCGAACATTAGACCACCCTGTAAAGCCACTGGTTTTTAATAAGTTTGAGCCCCACACACCCCACAATATATTAGTCATGTCCTGTTGCCCGGCATGAATGCACAAGCCATCGACCACTGCCTTTTTAACAGCAGCATAAAAACAGTGTGCACAGATGTTTTTGCAATATTGACCATGTCAAATGAGAAATCAGTCGGTTCAGCTGAGAACACTGACCGTAATGCATGTCACACCTTGCTGCCCGTGACTGTCGCCAGCACACACTGTGAGGCCGGTCCATTGCAGCACTCGGCGTTGTCGCAACGCCCGGCAGCATTATCGATCGCCGCTCTCATCTCGATGCAGGTCACAGTGGGCTGCAGGGCCCTGTACATTGCCTCCTGTGTCACGCACAATGGGACACGGCCAGCACTAATGCGTCCCCGTACCGTACATGCAAGTGACGCGTTTGACGCCGCCATTTCTCCAATCCTTCTTGATTAGGTGTTTTTCAGTCAAGCAGGCATAGTAGGAGCTGAACTATCTGTCTCCTCTGGCCAGTGACCCTTTACCCTTTACGCTTGCCGTTTTTTTTAGGTTACTAATAATTGTGTGTGCACTTTAGTCCCAGGTGACCCATACTACCGTTATATTACATGTGTGTTATGTGACCTGTTTTGGTGATGACATGACCGCTCACAGTCATTCTTTATCACGGTTTCTACAAGTGTAATTGATGGAGTAATCTGGTGTGGGCCAGACCTTATTGGTGGGGTTTTATGGTCAACGCTGCCTCATCATGGAACTACTTGATGGACTAATTACACAGTAAATCCTTTATCAGATAACTGGCCACTTAGCGTCCAGTGCTTAATTATGCAACAACGTAAATTAGCAATGCATGGAAAATGCTGAAGAGCGCACTGAGACATGAATTACACAGAGAGATTACTAGTCATAAACAAGTGCTCAGTCACATTTCAGTGTGTCACAGAACGTTATTGCCATTAATTTTGCTCTTTTTGGTGGAGAGGAACTGGACCAACGGCCAGTTGCTCAGCTACCACATAATTTCACCCAGACACAAGAGCCAACCCCAGGGCAGACATTTCAATCAAACACAGTCTCATCCATCGTTTTCTGCTCAAACCAGTGGGCGTGGGCATGGTTCGCCCATCTGGCAGTTTGGTCTGTGCGATACTTCGAAATCCCATTCTGTGACATCCTCAATCTTCTGACAATGACATTTGGTGTACCAGTTTATAGGCAGAGGGCAGGGATATGATAGTGTTGGAACTGTACCCAGGTGTACCGTGACTCCACTGTATCTTTTAAGGGAGATTGTTTTTACAGTCGCAACATCGCTCACACTTTTTCACACGTTTCTGATCTGTTTCTGTTTCTGTTTCTGCGCCGGCGGCGTTACTCTTCTCACACCCAACAGTGTTTAAGCAGGTGTAAAAGGACTGTTGTGCATGAGGCTGTGGGCTCGATCAATGCATTCATAGCTACAGCCCCCAGAGATCACTAAACATTTTATCTTATTATAGGTGAGTTCCTTCGTCTTATGGCTGTTTTTATTGTCTGTGGAAGAAATGTTGTTTTTCTTTTATGGGGACAAGGTCCCTTTTTTAAATACTGCATGTTTGACTGATGTGTTTTTTCAAAGCCAGAGCCTTTGATAGTTTCACGTTATCAACCACGTATCAACAGCCTTGTGCTCCCAGTCGGTTGCACAAAACAGAAATACACTGTCCACGAAATTGTGCGCGCAGAAACAACGGCCAAACAAGAATTCACCTGACGCTAACATGATTTTCTGCAGATTGTTTGTCACTTTTCCCTTCACAGCACAGGCTAATCCAGCATGCAATAACTATTTGCATGCGTTGCTACCCCCAACACCCCCCACCACCTTCCCCCCTTCTTTTCCTCTGCACACACACACCGTACAAGTCCGTCCTCAAAGCTCCTGGTGGAAATAAGTAACTGCTCTGTCCTAAAAGTATGTTCTATTTGTCGCTCGGTTGCCTTCAAAATGACTTAATTTTATTATATATATATATTTTTTTTCTTTGCCTCTGTCCATCCACCGCTCAGCTCTTCCTCACCACGCGGGACACTGCTCAGCGCCTTTTGAAAATGTGCCGTCTCCAGGAAATACCCTGCTTCTTTCGGTATATCTTGTGTACTTCAAATACACGCTGTAGCATTTTAGATACAGCGGACTGGGCTCTGCTGATAATGGGGGCCAACAATTTAATTTCCCAGGTATTAAAGGCCACTTGCTGGGTTTTGAATTGGTGCTGGTTGGTGGTATTTGAAATAAATAAATAAATTGTCCATTTTCCTCTCTCCTTTTTTTTTCCTGCCTGAGACTTAGGGACAGATTGGAGAAATTAGTTTTTTAGTTTTAAACAAGATAAAGAGAGCTAGATGTCGATTATTTTTAGATGCAATTTCAAATTTGCTGATTCAGCCCTCGGGTGAGTTATATAAAGAAATCGTTAGAAATCATAGAAACCGGTTTGAGTTAAATTATTACACTAAAATGATTTCCTCTAATATCCTTTTTTTGTAAAAGATAAGTCATGATTTATTTCAAACCTATAGCTCTCTACATTATCAGCAAGCTCCCTGCACAAATCTATTATATACAGAATCGTGTGTAAAAAATACAGTGTCGTCGTCCCTAATAACCTGAAATCGGTTTCTATCCGCAATAGCTGCATTGCACTGTGGCCACACATTGGGATTCTGTGTACTTCTTTGTTGCATGAATAACCGTAGCTCTCGTGAAAAAAGCGGTGGTATGTGCATGTATTTAGATAAACATGCTGTATGAAATGCTGTCAGTTTGTCATGCAGTTGAAGGACATGGTGTGGGTGTGTGTGTGTGCGCGCAAGCCTCCTCCAATCACTTCTAATGACTCTCCCCCCCCCACAATCGCATCTGCCTGCGTCCAACAGTACCGCCCAACAGTACCGCTCACAACCCCTGCCCAGGCCGCGGTGCCCACGCGCGCCACGCCAGTGTTTTGGGTGAGACGTCGGGTCAGCCTCTAATTGGCAGGGCCTGTAGCTGGCACGCAGCGCCAGGGTCTCCGTAGGCGAGCTAATTGGCACTGTGGGCTGCCAGCGCCGGGCCAGCATATAATGGTGCTCCCATTGATGGATGGATGCAGGTGTCAGGAAAGCTGCCTTCCGACAGAGAGCATGTAAAATCAATGTACTGTCTCAAAGGCTGTGTGTGTGCGCGCGCTCACTGCTAGTCCTCTAGAAGCTTCCTTTTTATTAAAGTCTGAATAGAATTAAAGAAAGACACAAGAAGAACAAGTGTGGTGAGTGAGTGATATGTAGAAATACCTATTGGTCTTCAGCCATCTGTTTGTTTACTGTAGCTTTCCTAAAGGCCATGTATAAGAGATTTGAAGTTATCTATGTAGTTGAGTATGCTGCAGCTGAGCAGAGAATGGCATCACACTCTATCTCCCAGCTCCTCTGTTAGCTGGTAGCCTACAGGCATGCGTGTGTGTGTGTGTGTGTGTGTGTGTGTGTGTGTGCGCGCGCGCGCCCGTGTGATTGAGCATTGGTTTTGGTCTGAGATGCTGGTGCTGAGTGTGACATCTAGTGGCAGAAAATTGCATAGGGGCACTTTAATGCATGTTTAGATCCTGATGCTGATGCTAGATGCTGAGGCTTAATTGGCAAAGATGAAGACACAAAGGTTGCTGACATAAGCGTTTGTGTGGTATTATAGGCAGCTGGTACCTGTATTATAAACCCATTTTCTCTCTCCTTCTGTCTGAGATAGGACAGTAGCATTAATAAGATTCATCGGAATTCTGCGTGGTGCTACTGGAAGAGAAGTAATGTAATAGATGAATGGAAACACAAGGACAGAGTAAAGAAAAGAGGGGCATCAAGAATACTAGACCAAGGATGATGAGGGAACGGAATCGACCGTGAATTGAACCAGATGCAGTTGAAAGAAAAACAATATCCACGCATCTAAACAAAAGGCGATACCAGTTGCTGCTAAGGAAACAAATCAAGCATCAGCATAACCCCCGCTGTAGCGACAAACGCTAGTTTTCACATTAACATCTGTGCTTGTTTGAAACAAGTAGTCACGCCGCATACGCTTTCCACTCCAATGAGAAGCAGGACAAACTGTATTCAAATGTGTGTGGCAGCAGTAATAAGCGGCTATCGGAGTGGTCAGAGGGGTTGGAGGTGACCTTGATGGGTGGGGTCTTGATGGACAGGAGCCAAAGGCGAGTGAAGACCACCTTCCTGCCTCATCAGGACACAGAGGACCCCCCAGCCCCTCCCCGCACGCTGCTAGAGGGAATGAATATGCATGAGCACGCGGTCCAGGCTGGGCATATGGCGGTGGAGCAGTATGAGCTCTCTCTCCTTTTGCCTTTCCACATCTTCTCCTCAATACTGCAGTCTCTCTCTCTCCTCTCTCTCTCTCTCTCTCTCTCTCTCTCTCTCTCTCTCTCTCTCTCTCTCTCTCTCTCTCTCTCTCTCTCTCTCTCGGGATTGCAGCCGTCCAAAGGTGATCGCCCGCCGCGTCCTCTGCAGTCAAGTAGAGGAATCTCCCTCCTTTACTGTGTGTGTGTGTGAATGTTAGCGTTTGTTTATTTCCATCTTCCACCCTTGCTGTAAACCCCCCCCTTCCCCGTGCGTTCTTATTGGAGAGAACCCAGTAATAGTCCCCTGTAGACAGAACTGTGTTCAACACGTGTGCATTGCACTCCTTTGGGCATAGGGCACAATCAGCCTCTTTAAGACGTACTCAGTGTTCGATATGATCAAAATGTCATATCCGGATATAGATTATTTTATATCCCAATAACGATGCATATCACAATATAGCAAGCTTTGTAAATGAATCCAATGACCCCCCCCGGCATGTGCTCACATTCATAGAATAGTACTATTATAAATGACATGTGGAGAGGGGCAGCCTCTGAACCACAGTGAGCAGAGGAGATTAACTAAATGTGTTACACTGAATTAAAATAAACATAATATAGTCTCTACAGCGTTCTGCTGTAATTTATGTTCGTTTACTAAAGCGAACATAACCCATTGACTGCCTAATGTACGCCACTAGACCATGGCAATCATGGTGTTGAGAAACGTGTGGTTTCTTTAAGATAACTCGTCTGAAAGATTGGATATTCTAGGAGCTTGCCAGACATAGAAACAAAATACAGAGGTAGGAAATTGAATCAAACATTTTCATAGTCTTGGTTAGGCTATATGTCCCGAATGTAATGTCAATGTGTTTTGCCAGGTAGCTAGCTAGCAAGTTTTGTTTACTTTGCAGCAGTAGCATTGGCGATGCGCCACGCAAAATACTTCATACTTAATACAACTTTTGGCTGGCAGGTTAAACATAATCGTTCACAAGACTCTGCTACGTCGTGCTTTCTTCTCCACTGCGGGGCGGGCATGGCTCACTCCACACTCATATGCACGCACACACACACACACACAGAGCTCAGCGAGGGAAAGATAGACAGCGGTGGAGAGATAGAGCTGACGAAAACTACACACGTTACTGGAAGTGCAATAAAAGCCTCGCCAATAAAAAAAAGATGTATATCGCTATATATATCGCTTTATCACACAGCCCTAGGCTAATTTATTTTTAAGTGATGAGTTATAAAAATTATCACCCCCCCGTACAGTTGGCATGAATGGGGACACTAGCCATAGAGACAAAACCTTTTTTTTTTCGTTTTTTTTTACTAGGCTGTAAATATTAATATATTTATTTTTGCTGTAAATTCTGACGTTTTAACATTGTAGTCTATGGGGATTGACTCCCTTTTGCAGCCAGCCTCAAGTGGCCATTCGAGGAACTGCAGGGTTTGTCACTTCCGTGTCAGCACCGGAGGTTCCCGCTTGGTGCGTGTGTGCGCACGCACGCTCGCAATCATCTCATGCACTCTTTATTATGTATAACTGTGCATCACTGCTGCGTGTTTTGCTATGTTGCTCCTCTGTCTGATGTTTTCGATGCCATACTCCTCTCATGTTGGCTGAGACTCCTCCATCCATGCCCCCTCCCGCACCCCCCCTACACACACACACACACACACACACACACAAACATCTCAGTAATGAACCCTCCTCCGTTCTCAGCCCTCGCCCCCTCCCCCAGCCAGTGTTTTGGACATGACAGATGATCTGGGGGGGGATGGCCTGCAGAGGTTTGCTCTCGAGGGCTCCAGATAAAGTCAACTTCAACCCCGGGATGATCAATCAGCGGGTTTACACCGCGGGCCCCTGATCAGCCAATTATTCAATAGTCAAGTCGGCAGATGTTGTCGTCGTCGGCGTCGCTGAGGATAACTGGCGGAGGAGAGGTTACACGTTGTCGACAAAGCCCAAGGGGCTGCAAGGGTCCAGCAGGAAGGCAAACGGAGTGGGTTGGGTTTACGTTGTTTTGTAAACATGCTAAATATGTACAAACTTGTTTGTACCATGACCAAAAATAGAATAACTAAGATAAACTGACATATCTTTTAAAATCCCCCAACAATCCCGTAGCTCGTCGATGGGTTTCTACCCCCAATTTTTGCCTGTTAACAAGGAGCGCACATTCTGTCTGCCCAGTGTGTGTAAGTCATGATGCCGGTGTGGGTTACAGCCTATGATTTAGAGTTTGTTTGTGTGGGCTGGTGGTATTGATCTTCCACCATGTGTCAGGCACCATACAGTACATGTTAATACAACTCTGGCTCCCACCATCATTAAGGCCAGCTGGTTCAGACAATGACCTCTGTTGCCCTCTGCTTCCTCTCAATGAGCTGCAGGCTTCACACGGATACTTCATATTAATGTGCACTTAAACAAAGACTGGCTTAACACACACACACACACACACACAAAACCCACTCTGCTTGCCCTCTGGTCCCTGTCCCGGCCAGGTCAGCCCTGTGAACTCTTCGGGTCGTCATTACTCACTGCCCTATGAGATCCCAAGAGCCTTCAGCCTATAGTCGAAGGTCCGAGCTGAAATGCAATGCCACATCCAATGTTAGTAATGGTATAAGAGCCATGTAAGAGTCTTCCAGTAAAGTTGCAGGGACAGTTTGTGTGTGAGACCTATACTCTAGATCTGAGTATATTTTAGTGAAGTGTGTATACCTGCCCTTCAGTGCAATTAGTCAAGGTTATGTCCATTAACAGACCACGGTATATCCGAGTACATTACCTCGCCCATAACCCCAGCCCCCTTCCATGGAGAGTAATGGCCAATGATGAACCTAACGGTTATAGCCCCCCCTTTCCCGCATGATGCTAATTAACCGGCCCGAAATGAATGGTTTCCAATGAGGTTTTCACCGCTACGGTTAAGAGGACGGTGGTTTTATGAGTAATTTGCAGGGTGTAATTCTGCTGCAGTGTTCAGCGGGATCATTTAGCCATCCATCAACCTGGACGTAATCTGCAAATGATGGCTTTTAAAGATAGCGGTGGTGGTATAATCTAATGGGTTTAGAAACTAGCAGGGGAGACTAGCTATAGAGACCAAAACCGTCTGTTTGTTAGTTTAAGGTTGAGAACTAGAGTAACTCCCTTATTTATTTGTGTGTGTGTGTGTTATCCAATCAGAAAATGTTCTGCACCACCCAGGCTGTTTCTCTGACAGCTGTCTGGGGGGTCAGCCTCCCAACAAACTTTCCAGCCATATTCCATCCACACATTGACCCCCCTCCCCCCTGTTCCTGGTCTCCCGTGTCCTCTCTCTCAATCTCCCGCCTCCCACTCGTCCACCTACACCACCGGCGCGCCAATTAACACCCGAGCGAGCGCCGCACCGGCCCCACCTTTGACCCCTCTCCGCGTGCGCCTTCCCAATTCCTGCCTGTTCAGGGGCAGGCAATGGACCGCAGGGTCCTGCCCGTCACGGGAGTCCCCGTGTCGCGCCGCTCCTTGATGGATCGCTCCCCGACCGGCCATTTTGACCCTGGGAGGGTAGTCGTGGGCGACGGGGGGCGACAGGGGCCATCCGTGAGGGAGCATTGATTACGATGCCGCCGCGGTGGGGGGGTGGGGGGAGAGAGAGAGAGGTTATGGATGAGGCGCTGTTGGCTAATGGATCCAGATTTGATTTGTGCTCCATCGACCGCACCTTGTCGCGGGATTGTTTTTGTTGTTTTTTTTTTCCTCCGGCGTGATTCCTATGAATTAAGCCGCCGTGCGCTCTAACAATGTGCCATCGCACCCAACGTTCCGATAAGCAGGTCCCTTAGTAGTAATGGTGTCGAAGGGAAAATGTATTCCGTCTTAGCGGAGGACACTATTGGACAGGAGTGGCCGTACGGGGGCAGCAACAACAAACCCAACCTTGTTGTGATGCTGGCGTTGCCACTATTGGCAGGAGCGGCTCTCTTTTTCAAAGTGTATCTTTTTGAAGAGAGGCTGAAAACAAACCACTGCTGCTGCCATGACGCGATAATGTCTTTAGCATCTCGTGCACGCGCACATGCACACAACCAACTGCTGTAGCTGCCTAAGTGCGTCAGGCTGGAGCTATTTCCTTCTCTTTGAAACACTTGAAAAGACGTGGGGGGGGGGGAGGGGAGCGGCTC
>JAODTR010006201.1:0-10925 GCA_025399935.1 Amblyopsis rosae
CCCGTGCCTGCAATCCCCCACTCCCCCCACCCCGACCCTATTCTCTCTCTCTCTCTCTCTCTCTCTCTCTCTCTCTCTCTCTCTCTCTCTCTCTCCCCACTTCCTCCTTTCTATGGCGTTTGAACTGGGCCTTTGAACCAGCAACACCAATGTGAATGGACAAGAGGGATTTGATTTAGCTCTCACCTCTCACCGCCCAGTCAGCTTAGCGACTTTGGGCCGGGCCTCAGCGAGCCTTTACCCAGCCATGGGGCTTTGCCTTGATTTTGAGCTAAATTAGCACGCATAGGCTCACTGCTAATCTGGCTAGGTCCCGAATGTCACTTAAACACATTGTATTCCCCGTTAATGATGTGCTTGTGAAGGGATATATCTACCCTGGGTGGGATGTTTTGGGGAAGGGGGGTGGGGCAAGATGCTAGGTTTAGGTCAGTGGGGTGAGAGAGACATGCGGTGGGTGTCACTGGGGTTATGTGTGTATTTGTGACTTGTCTTTCTACGGCAACAGTGATCTTGAATTCAGTTACATGTTTTGTTCAAATAGAAAATCGGTCTCTTTACTAAAACACGTTGTTTCGTTTTTGGCAGGGATAGTGAACATTGATCAACATGTGCTGGTTTTAGCTGAAACTATTTTTCACTGTAAAACATTTATTAGAGCCTGAGACATTTATTTTGTTGAATAGGGGACATATAAAATTGACCTCTTTGGTTTGAAGTTTTAAATAAATGTCAACATTATCACTATATATTGAGACTAAGAACTGTCAGTCTTAATGATTTAAAAGTCTTTTTTTTTTTTACTCTCTGTTCTCTTTCTGTCTCACTCCCTGTCCATATGTGATATTCATGAAGAGCACATTATCTGACATCTGTGAAACACACCTAGAGAAATGCAGGCGTCGAATGGGGGTCTCTTGAAAATGTGTGAACGATTTGGCCCGTTCATAAAAGAGGCCCATTCCTTTTTCATGTCCTGCCCTATGGGGCTCTTTTCCTCTACCATTCCTCTCCCTTTTTTCCAACTTTATTTTCCTTTCTTCCTTTTGTTTCATGTGAAATGCATAGCTGCAGAGTCGGACAGTCGTCCAGTTATTATTCATGACACATCTGTGATATGTGATAAACATAAATAAACGAATTTGCTGTGGTTACGTACGTTGTTGCTTTTTACGCTGTTAAACCATGGCTGCTGAATCCCTTTGTACTAGTTTACTTGTTAGACGATTAGACACTTCCTGTTTTAGGATAATGATTCCCTGAGGTCACATCCTGTCTGTCAGAGCCTTTCAGGTTGGACATACAGCCTCGCGCAGCTGGAAGGCATATTTAGAGAGAGAGAAAGAGTTAGCGAGAGAAAGAACAATCTTATAAGCTAGAAGGAAGAGAAGAGAGTGGTTAGAAAGGAGGGAAGCGAAAGTATACTCACGCAACCTTTATTTAGCTGGACGTGACATTGCTGACCTTTTGACCACTGGGCAATTTAGCCTCACAGGTCACGTGATTATGGTCAATTATTTTAGCTTACTCTAAAACCAGTGGAAGGAATAATAGTGGTGGAACAGGGTACACATACATACATACGCAGTATGAGATACCTAAATGTGTACATATTGCATACACTGCAAAAACTATATCTAACTTAGTGTGATAATCTTGTTTTTAGATTTAAAATCTAGTTGGAATTGTTTCTAATATAGCGACTTAAATGAGGTAAATCTGCACTTAATTTAAGAAATCTTATCAAGTGAATTTCACACATTTTCTTGTTTTAAGCATAGCAAACTCAAAACTAATATATTTGCACTTTTTGCAGTGTAGTGAATCTGCGGACAAACATGATTTTCATTGTGATTAGCCTTATACGTGTGTTGTGACAATGCAGGGATCAGCTGATCATAACATGCACAGCTTTGTTTGTTTGTTTGTTTTTTTACTGTTTCTAGTTATATTAAATGCTGTAATGTGATCTCATGCGTGCGTGTGTGTGTGTGGTTGATGGCTAGTTGGAAGAACTGATGGGGGCGCTAGAGAAGACTCGGCAGGAGCTGGACGCCACCAAGATGCGTCTGTCCTCCACCCAGCAGTCTCTGCATGAGAGGGACGGTCACCTGGACAGCCTGAGACAGGAGAGACGCAAACAGCTGGAGGAGATCCTTGAGATGAAGTCAGTGTCTCTCGCTCTTGCTCTCTCACACGCACACCCATGCACGCACGCACACACACACACACTCACTGTCTGCCTGTTGGTCTGTCTCGCTTTCTTGCCTTAACCCTGGAAACCGCTAGCATGGGCTAGCCTCATAGCTAGGTCTGCCAGCACTGCAGAAAATCACAGCAACTGAAAAGCATGCTCTCTCTGTATTTCATCCAACGCTTGGGAACGCCCCCGTCCATGTGTTTGTACTGTGCGAGTGCGTGCGTGCATGTGTGGGAGTGCACGCCGTGCCGTGCACACATCCAGTACATCTGCGCACACGTGCTATGTAGACAGCGGCGCTGGCTGAGGTGTGTATTAGCAGCCGTGGGTCTGTAGCTGTCTGGTGAGCAGTTACAGTTATTAAGCGCAGGTGTGCGGAGCCGCCAGCCTGTCAGAACTCAGGAGAACGTAGTTGGCTGGCCACAGTGTGGGCCCGTGTCAGGGAAGCCTTGGGAAGGGACGGACGGGTCTCGTGAGTGGGTGTCAGTGGGCATATGTTAACGTGTGACTGACTTCAATGGCCTGTCGGGGCGGATGGCTGCACATGTGTTGGCTTTGAGCACCGCGACCCCCAGACACACGAGGCGCGTATATCTGCCTATCACGTGCCACGGAAAAATGCTTTCAATGGCTGTCCGCTCAGCACACTGAGGAAGGGGAGAGTCTGTCAAAAATGCTTCCTTTATGCCCCCCGAACCCTTTTGAGCACGCTATCACAGAAATATGTGTGGGTGTGTGTGTGTGTGTGTGTGTGTGTGTGTGTCTGTGTAGGGCAATCGTTTATGTGACTTAATAGAACAAATGTGCAAATGTGCCTATACATAATTTCCAATACATATCCTTGTCTCTCCAATGCCAACCGTCCAAAAAATACCGATGGTGTTTAGCGAGACAGGACGCATCACACATGCGATGAAGACTTTGAAGCTCCTCGCTGCAGTACAGTACATGGAACTGTGAGCGTGCGGATTATACATTAGCCTCGCACTGGCATTGAGTTTTACACCACTCTCATGTTAGCATTAGCGGACTGCACAAGGTGCTATGGTGTGGTAGTGTGCCGGAAACAGATTGACGTTTAGGTTGAATGCAAGGCTACAGTATGGTGAAAGGTTGCGTGTGTGTGTGTGCGTGCGTGTTTATATACACGTACGTCTTTCTGGTTATGTTTTCATGCATTTGAGCCTGTATATGTGCCTGTGTGTGTGTGCATGTTTTTGTCTGTGCATGTGTGTGTGAGCGCATGTGAACTCAGGGTCGCTGATGAGGAGGATTAAAGGATGAAGCAGCGTGAGACCAACACACATCTGACAAACCACAAAGGGGCGCGCACGAGAAGCGCGCACAGCCACACACAGTCACTCACATCCAATCACTCATATCTGCATATGTGCACAGGAGTGGGGTCTGTATTCCCACATTTGCTCTGGTCCACCTTAGCACAGAAACTAAGCAGAAAAGATAACAGAGAGAGAGAGAGAGAGAGAGAGAGAGAGAGAGAACACAGAACAACAAAGAAGTGGGAACCAGGACACAATTATACTATAGATGGACAAAGAAAGAAAGTGGGGCCCAGAGAGAGAGATAGAGAGAGAGAGAGAGAGAGCGCTACAGAAACAGAGAAAAGTGTGTGCAGGGGAGCGGGTGTGCGAACCAAAGTATTTGATATCTTAGAAATCATAAGACATTTTTGACAGGGGGCCAAGTTTCTCTCTCTCTCTCTCTCTCCACTGTAATGTGGCATTTGTCAAGAAGACCAGCGGAAGCAAACCATGTGAAAGCATTCTTTCCCTGTGAACCACTGTGTGTGTGTGTGTGTGTGTGTGTGTGTGTGTGTGTGTGTGTGTGTGCGTGCGTGCATGCGTGCGCGTGAGTGTGTGTAAGGCCACACTGCACTCAGAGAGAGAACAGACTCTTGGCTTTTCAACACAGTTAATGAAAGAGACAAGAGGGGGAAAAAATTATTTTCAATATCCTCTCGTTGTCTATTGTGTGTGCGGTGACGTTTTTTCTATGTCACCCCACACCAGATTGGGTTTCCAGCAGATAGCAAAGCATTTACACAAACACACACACACACACACACACACACAGAGGAACATGGTCAGTATTCAGGGGCTACAGGGTCAGCATTCAGGTCCAGACAGGTGGTGTGATTGCTACTGTACAGTGGCTCTTGAGGGCCATATGAACATGAGCACAGAACATGAGCGTACTATGTAGCGGTGGTTCTGTCAGGCCCAAGATGTCCGCCCGCTCCCACCCAGACAGCTGACGTGCCATAACCTATTTATTGGCCCTCCAAAGGAAGGAGCTTTATTTAAAATAGTTCATTGCCTGAACACCTGTGAGCTCTTGCCTGGCTTCTCCCGACTTGCCCTTGCCGGGTTAATGTGAGACTAGCGCCTTGAGTGGGCCGGAAGGTTAGAAAAGTGCTATATAAATGCATTTATTGGTTTCTTTTGTAATGCGTGTTTATCATCATGGTATTTCCATATTAGCTCTGTCTGTTGCTATACAGTATATAGCCTCTTCAGATGATTGTCCTCAGTCACTGTGCGCAGTATACAATCTAACTCCCTTATTAGCCTATCGTTGCCGAAAGTGGCTCCAAAATTAGACTCGCCCGAAAAGTATGCTACTCGCACGAGGCGAGCGGCCGACCTTCATTTACAGCCCTGGGTGTATCTAGATAAGATTGATATAATGATAATAATATGTCTCTGTCCCTGGCATCTAATTCAGCTCACTTTATGTCAATGGCCTAATGACAGAAACAACTTCGTGAAAGACATTTTTTAAATGTGTAATTGCTTTTTAATAAAGATATAGTCTAGTATAGCAAGTTAATTATAAACTAATACACTTTTTATTGAATTCACCAAGTATCTCCTCACATTTCGCTATACCGATCTTGCGTGTTGAAAAAAGAATCTGCTACTTCTACACAGCCGTGGCTCCATTAATAGGAACATAAACAAAGTGGTGAACGCCAATGTTACACACAGCAAAGCCTTAGTACTACGCTTTGCTTCACAATGCGTTTCAATGTGTGTAGCGGCGCCGCAGACGGATATTGTTTTGAGCTCGAAGTTATCCAGCATTCTCGAGAATGACTAACCCTGCAATTAACAAATTGATGGCATCATTGGGATCTATTCTTTAGTCCTTCTCTCTAAAATGACATTGCCAGATACAGCACATTTTGTAATATTTGCTATCTGGCCATGACACACACTAATCACACCTCATAATGTCCACACAGAAGGCATGTGAGCTAATCGCCACAGTAACCGGCAGTCGTAACCCAGTAACAGGTCCAATTCTGCCCATTAATTGTGTCCACATATCCGTTTGTGCTGGCTAGCTACAGTAACCAACGGCACAGTGAAGCATAAAGCCGTTATGACTTTCAAATCCCCCGTCATAGACATCCTGTCCTCTGGGTACTGTTGCCACGGTTGCCAGCTAAACACACAGCAGAACGATCAGCAGCGGTGGCAAGGTTATGTGCTCACTCACATGGACACACACGCACGCACACACGCACACAGAGGAAAAGCATCTGCTCAAACATAAAGGGTGCATGTACTGTATATGCACACACACACACACACACACACACACCTACACACACACACGTCAGCCTGTTGTCATTAGTAATGATGAGACATATGGAGGGCGGGCCAAGTGTGTGAATGCCATTCTCTGTATTCTGCTGATGAGGAGCTGCGGCCACACAACACACTCTCCCTTTTCTACATGTGTGGATGTGGATATAGCTGTGTGTGTGTGTGTGTGTGTGTGTGTGTGTGTGTGTGTGTGTGTGTGTGTGTGTGTGTGTGTCTTTTCTCGTGGGAACCTGAACCATTCATCATGTCTGTCTGGGTGCACCGTGCCCTCTGACATGCGTGTTTACCTTCCACATGTGCGCGGTGATGGCGGGCTGCCGTAGGTGTGTGTTGCTATGCCAGGGCCCTCACCTCTCCTCCCCATCAATGGAGGGCTTCATCGCGGGGGCCAATCCGTGCGAGGCAGCCTCTCATCTGGCACGGCCAGGTCATTAGCCCTCCGTCCCCTGGGCCTCACGGTAGCACAATATTCATTGTGTTTTGATTCATGTTGGTGCTCACGCGACAAGCACTGCGAGGTTACGAAAACATTCACTTAAAGGCGGGGTCGGCCATTCTCGCTAACTTTGAGCTCCGCGGTCCTCCGCGGGCCGCTTTTACGCATTGAATCACATTGTGAAGCAAAGCGTTGCACTACAGCTTTGCTGGTGTGAGTTGTTGTTGACGGAGCCAGGGCTGTGCAGATGGATATATATTTTGTTTCTTCAGCACGCACAGAGAACGGTAAGCTAGCGAAATGCGAGGAGATATTTGGTGAATTTGACAAAAATTTGTATTAGCATACAATTAGCTTGCAATAGCTGACTACACCTTTAAAGATAACCGTAGCACTAAGGCTAGAGGAGGGGTAGGGGCCGTACGCGCGACAAAAGGACTACAGTGATGGTCTAGGACAGGAGAAGGGCGTAAAGACAGACCACTGGACAAACGACAAAGGGTCAGGTGATAGACTGGTAGGACAATCACCAAGGGGTCCGAACAGGGTGACACGGGCATAACATGGACTGGGGAAACACAGAACACATGGGAGAACGTGGAACAGGACATGACTAACAGATATGGAGCGAGAGACAGGGACTGGAGATGACAATAACACGCCAGAGATGTTTAAAGTTGACGTGGGATCTAGAACTTGAGTTCATATCAGTATGTAAAAGCCTAACATACGCATAGCCTGCACTCACCATAATGTTATATCCATTGGATATGAAGAACTATAGGCAATACTGGCGGAGCTATATAAAAGCAGTCCATATATAAAAGCAGTCCATTTACTTGCGGAGCCATTGTGTGATAATATGAATCGGAGGCACACTTGTATAAATCAAACACACTGCTCACATACACACACAGGCATAATGTACACGTGCACAAATCCCTGCAATGTCTGTGTTTTTAGAGCCATATTTTCCTTTTGCTACATTCTGGCCAGACAAATATTATACTCACAAAAGGGCTCATTGACGCAATAGCTTAAAGAATAATTGTGATTTCACAATCCATTGAGTGACGCAATGGTTTAAGATGAATTGCTGAGATTTCACAATCCATTGCTAAAGACCCAACATTGATACTGTATACATAATGATCAAAATCAATCAGTGCACTGCTGTTTGAACATTGAACTATTAAGTGGATAGCAGATGATGTCCTCTGTGTGACCCCAGCTCACGTTTCCCGACACTTTACACAGACACGCTTTAAGCCGCGGCTACCTCTGAGCCGCTGTCATACAGGGGAAGGTTGTGAGCCACGCGGTGGCTGGTTGAAGAGGCTCTGTCTCGTAAAATGTGACGCGTGAGTCACTTGTAAGCTGGAGCTGTCTCATAAATAAAGTGCGGCACTGACAGATATGTCGAGGCTCAAAGAGGCAGCGGGTCATGTAGGGAAGCCTGCATATGGGACTGTTTGTGTGTGAGAGAAAGAGGGGGCTGGGGGCGCGAGCATGTGTGTGGTTGCTCAGACAAAATGACAAAATGGAGATAGGAAAGCCTTTTCAGTGACAATGAAGACCCACTGTCCTCCACACAGAGGAAAGGGTGCATGCTGGTTTGCTGCTGTGGTCACTGTGCTCTCTTGCTGACCCACTGACCCTGTAGCCATGTGCTCACACTGCAAATAGGTTGGCCCCTTGAGGGTCCACTCAATGTGCTGAAACAAAACTATGTTTTAGTTTTGCATGTCTGTCTGTCTATCTGCCTCCTGTCTGTCTGTCTGTCTGTCTGTCTATCTGCCTCCTGTCTGTCTGTCTCCTGTCTGTCTGTCTCTCTGTCTGTCTGTCTGTCTGCCGTCTGTCTGTCTGTCTGTCTGTCTGTCTGCCTCCTGTCTGTCTGTCTGTCTGTCTGTCTGTCTGTCTATCTGCCTCCTGCCTGTCTGTCTGCATGTCTGTCTCTGTGTGTCTGTGTGTCTGTCTGTCTGTCTGCCTTTCTCTCTAGTCTTGGACGGTTGGAGGAGGAAGGCCTGGTATTTATCACACGTACCTAATAATTACTATCACAGGAAATAGCTTTGAGGAAGTGGGCGCATTAGGCCTGTTAATTAGTGTCATTCGTTCACAGAATACGCATGCGTGCGCACGCACACACACACACAGCTACACACACATGAACATATACATGCTCACACACACAGAGCTAATTAGTTTTCATTTGGCAAGTGGAGAACTCTCGACCCAATCTGATTGGCCCCTGGGCCCCACTCCCAACTTTACCATGTTGTATAAATCTAAAGTCTTAATGATTAGAAGGCTTGTGTTTGTCTCTACGCTGACGCATGTGTGTGTGCGTGCTTGTGTGTGTGTGTGTGTGTGTGTACGTACGTGTGTGCGTATGCACGTATAATTGATTAGGTGCTCCCTACAGGCGTAAACAGGCAGGTCTGGGCCCAAACATTACCACGCAACGACAGGCCTACACCAGGTTCATGACAGCAATAGACAGAGAGGGGAGATAGAGAAACATAGATTGATAGGTAGATATATGTTTCATATTGTATCCTCCTTTGGACAGTTTAACAAAACACATTCCACGTGATATTTGGTTTTGTGTAGCCGTCCAGAGGAGGAGGATGTGTGTTTGTAGAAAGCTAAGCTGTAACCGGGAGGTTCTCAATAGAGGGGATTAATTGGGTGGAGATGTTGAAACAATTTGAATGTGGGTTCTGTCTTTGCTGACAAGCGTGTGCGTGTGCGTTTAAGCCCAAAGTGGGGGCCATTAATAACCATGCAGTGTTTGTTTAAGGCAAGATGGACTTGTTAATGTCCACTATGATAAAACATAACAGACCTTCCCAGCTGGCATCTTTGCTGATAGACACTTCATCTTTATACTGTACGCACACGTACACCCACACTAACTCCCCTTACTGGATGCGTAGTTGCGTACCTTTTCACAGGAATTCCATTCATTTCCTACGCAACATTGCGCTAAGTATGGAGTAGGGTCAGTTGAAGGGCTACACACGCTCTGAAAAATTGCATGCTGTAAAACGCATGCGTAAACTTGACCTGGCTGTACACAATATAAAGCTGTGGTTCATTTTATTGGCGAAAATTGTACTCGTACTATATTAATAACCACATTTCCCCTGGAGCAATGTCATTTTCATTCAGGTTTCATTACGTTAGCTTACTAGGATCGGCCATGGGAGCTACATCACCATGGATACCAACTGTAATTAGAAAGTTGTCATGTAGAATGTTGCATTGTGGTTGCATAAAAAACTACGCAGCGTAGGGAAACATCACATCCAGTATGTAAGCGGCGTTAACACACACATTTGCACACATGCATCTAACCCTACAAATCAACGTATTTATAGAGCACATTTAAAAACAGCGAGTGCCAACCAAAGTGCTGTACAATGAACAGAAACAGAAAGGAATCAAATACAGCTACAGTGTAAGATACAACGGTATGTGGATCTGATCAGGAAGGAGAACAAAGGAGAAGACGGTTTGAGAGAGAGAAAATGGGGAGTCGTGGAGAGAGAGTGATTCAGGTTATTACCTGGTGGCTCAGTGTAATCTAATCTGCGGTGGGATCTTGACTTTAAAATAGTGGTTCAGTGAAGTGCTCACAAGCCCCACCGATGCGGGCACACGATGCACCAGTGTGCCCGCACCACGTCCTGGCACGTGTTCACACACGTCCTTTACAAGACCTCCCGAGCCACCCTCTTCTCTTTCTGTATCTCTGTTGTCTGACTCTCTCTCTCTCTCTCTCTCTCTCCCTCCCTCTCTCTCTCTCTCTCTCTCTCTCTCTCTCTTTCTCATTCTTGCTGCTGTACTGTGCGTTGTGCTCTCTGTGTGTCTGTCCCTCTCCCTGTTTTGCCAGCATTACAGTTGCGGCCCCTCGGAGTGATTTGCCATGTTGTTACATAAATGCCTTCCTAAGGGCCGAGCCCCTCGTTGCTCCGCGGTGCTTAACCACACTGGTATTGGCCTCGCCCAGCCCTCGCATGGCTCCCGGGAGCTTTTAATACAGCACAATAGTAGGATAGCCTACTTCCCAGCACTGAGATGCTGCAAATCCTACACACACAGCAAGCACAGCAGCCCCTGGCACTCCTGGTGTGTGTGTGCGTGACTCTCTGTGTGTGTTTGTCTGTGTGCGCGCGCGTGTGTGTGTGTGTGTGTGTGTGTGTGTGTGTGTGTGTGTGCATGCGTGTGTTTGTCTCTCTGTGTGTCTCTGTGTGTGTGTGTCTCTCACTGTGTGTGTTCGTGTATGTGTGTGTGTGTCTCTCTGTGTGTGTCTCTCACTGTGTGTGTGTCTCTCACTGTGTGCGTGTCTCTCACTGTGTGCGTGCGTGTATGTGTGTGTGTCTCTCTGTGTATGTGTGCGTGTATGTGTGTGTGTCTCTCTGTGTATGTGTGTGTGTCTCTCACTGTGTGCGTGCGTGTATGTGTGTGTGTCTCTCACTGTGTGCGTGCGTGTATGTGTGTGTGTCTCTCTGTGTATGTGTGTGTGTCTCTCACTGTGTGCGTGCGTGTATGTGTGTGTGTCTCTCACTGTGTGCGTGCGTGTATGTGTGTGTGTCTCTCTGTGTATGTGTGTGTGTCTCTCACTGTGTGCGTGCGTGTATGTGTGTGTGTC
>JAODTR010006202.1:0-10924 GCA_025399935.1 Amblyopsis rosae
CATATAGGGTCACTCCATATAGGGCCATACACTCCATATAGGGTCATACACTCCATATAGGGTCACTCCATATAGGGCCATACACTCCATATAGGATCATACACTTCAAATAGGGTCACTCCTCTATAAGGTCACTGCTCCATATACTCCTGACTGTGACAGGTGGTTTTATGTGAAAAAATAAGACACATTTATTTACGCCATATAAGGAAATAGCTTTTGGTTCCGGATTTTCATATTTTGTCATGCTGACATCAAACATTAAGTATAAAACGAAGAAGAGTGGAGAATATGTTGGGGACAATTCAAATATCAGTGTAAGAGTACCCATTCTGAGAATGTGTTTTTTTTCAGGATCTAGATTTTATCTTAGATCTTCATATGTTATATTAGGTCATGCCCATGGTGTTGAAATAGGATGGCCAACAAGCTTAGGGGTGATAGTCTGCAGCATCACTGGCTCTGGAAACAAGAGACCACTGCAGCAATTTCTTTGGTTTTAATATTTCTATTATTATTACATTTGCGGGTGACTATATATGAAGAAGTGACCCTTTGCAAAAAGTGCAATGGTCTTTGAATTTGATCCAGAGCTGCTGGCTCCGTTAAGTACCTAGAAGGCCGATTGGTGGAGACGGATTTCAAAGCTCCAAGTGAAGTGTCCCAGGTCGTTTGTCAAACAATTGTGTATTTAATTAGTCGAAATGGTTGGTGCATATTATCAGGTATAAGATAGTTTGAATTGTAGTTTAAAGTTAACAAAAGTGACTATAAGGCAAGTAGCATATATACATAGAATATTACCCAAGATACAGCATACCATGGTATAGACCAAGACAGAAGCAGAGAAAGATAGACAGAGTGCACCCAGTCAGTTTGTCCAGGGAAACACCACCAAGCAGAAGACATCCATATCAGAAATGGGCCTGTTTTATACAGGAGAGAACTAGGGGGCTGGCACTGTCTATTGTCTACGTTCTATTGGCTAACTTATGTTGATAAGGGAAAGTCTCCCATAGGTGTTTCAGACGTTTTGGCATCGGCCCCCTGCAGTGTGTCCCACACTGTATCTTGGCCATCTGTCAGACCAACAGACCTGAGAAGTAATTATGTGTTGGGGGTTTGTGTTTTAAGGATGTTACAACAAAGGCTTGTCTGGTCTGAATGAATTAGTTGCCCACTTCTTCTGGGGGATGGGAATACAGTAATATCAGATTAAATGTCTCAGGTGATCAATTAGTCTGGGGAACAAATAGTGGACTTTAATAATAACTCTAATTAATAGAGGTCATAAGGTCCAGCCAGCCATTCGAATCCACCACCGATAAACCATTGTGCTAATGAGACTAACAGTAGCCTGTCATTTCAAAATATCTAAGCTAAACAAGGATATTTGACATAGCAAACACATATTGTACACATTATATTCTACATTAATTATAAAATATACTGTAGTCCAACTAACATGATGGTTTATAGGCCACCTAAAAAATTAATCTGGCTTCGTTACTGTTACTTGTATTCACAACAGGCACGCGCCATTTCTGGGCGGAGGAACCTGCAGGTCCAAATCCCACCACCAGGTGGAGTACAACCCCGTGCCCGCTTACGTCGAGCGCATCCACTCCGAGCCGCTGTACCGAAGGACGGGGGGTGTCCCGGGGATGCGGAGGGGCGGCGGCCCCCCCACCACGCACCACCACCCCCCCCCTCCTTCCGCCCGCTACGTTATTGTCAGCGAGCGCGACACTCGCCGGAAGTTGCTGCTGCGCTCGGCCACACGCGTCCCTCGCCACTACGCCCCCCCCCCGCCGGAGGGGCCCGGGGATGGCCTGGAGCTGTGGCGCCACCTGCCCCACGCCCACAAGCCACACCCCTCCCACCCCCACCTAAGTGAGGAAGAAGAGGTGGAGGAGGGTGAGGAGGCCCAGGGGGGCAGGAGGAGGGGGGCCTTGGCCCAGGCCAGTCGCCCCCGATCGCTCTCTGACCTCCACCAGCCGCCCGCGCGCTTCTACATTGGGAAGCGCACGGAGAGCCAACCCTCCATGGCCCGGGAGGGGCCCCACACCCGGGGAAGGCCCGTGGCCCTCCCGGGCCGAGACCCGCCCCTGGAGGACCGGGAAGGCGCCCAGTGGTCCCGCCCCCGCTCCGGCGCCCGCAGAGTGGCGCCCCCTCTGGTGCAGACCAGGCGGCACATGACGGCGGCCTCCCCGGCCCTCCGCCACAGCCCCCCTCCCTCCTCCGGGGCGGAGCCGCCCCAGGTGAAGCCCAAGAGCAGGCCGTCAACGGCGGCAGCGTCTGTGTCGCGGCCTCCAGCGGCGCCGGCCCCCGAGCGCTCGCTGACGGAGTCGGACTCTGCCTCGGTGGCGTCCAGCAGCGACCAGCAGAACAGCAGTACAGACCAGTACATCCAGGTCATCCACAGCAGCAGGGGGCGCTATGTCAGGCAGGGCAGGCTGACCAGGAAGAAGTCCAAAGCCAGCGTCGACCTTACGGTGGCCAGGCCCAGTGATCTGGTGTGCTCCAACGTATGACAGCCATGCTGTCCATGTAACCGTATCTATAGAAACCAGTACATCCTGTTCTCCTTCAAGGGGAAGTAGAGTTTGCATCTAAAGCACAGAACAAAACATATCTACTGTATTAGCTATATGTAATTCTTGCTATCTTATATACCTGTGTACAATGTGTTATTTATTGTGTGGTGTCATATTGAAAACAGTGTGAGACAATTATATTCTGGCTTCAATACATGTTCCAACACCAAATCAAACCACCCATAATCGGTACAGTATAATGTATTATCAACCAACATCGGATATTGCATATCATGACTGTCCTACCGTAAATATGTTTCTAACTGAATACTACTGTAGCTATATGGAATAATTGCTATCTTATTTGGACTATTTATATTTTGCACTTTGGACCGCCTTTTGTGTCACCTAGGAAACCAGCAAGCGTTCGTGTAACAGAGCAAAATACGTTCAATCATATTTTGGGATATTTTATCTGTTTTTAGACTCAACCTACTGAGTGGATGAAAGGAATATTTTAAACTGATTAGTTTGGCATGATTTAGAGATTGTGTGGGATTTGTTTCTTCCCATAGATATGAATCCATATTATCCCTGCTGTGTCATCTTGAGACATGTTAAGTCCTAGATGTCTGTTGGCAGCATATAATGCAGTAGACAACCATAGGTTACTACTTATACAGTGATATTGTAATGTGTAGCAAAATACAAAACATTTAACAGGAACAGAACAATCTACAGCTCAGCTCTACATGCATGCTGGTGTGGAACAGTGGTAAAGACACATGAACAAAGACAGAGTCACAATGAGCTGAGCAATGTTTTTATTTGAGTTTGTATCCCTCATTTTATTTATTTGTTTAATTAATTAAGGATGTTTCTTACAATAAACAGAATGCTGAATGAATTAGTAGTAGACCTACGAATATCATAAAAAGTTAAATCTGTGAAACAATGGTGTGAGTTTTATTACAATTATATTGTAGCAGCTAGTCTGACAGTAATATTGTTAGTTTTTTGCGAATCAAAAAAGGATTGCGCAAAATTGGTTCACGATTTCTATTGTCAAGTGTATTACAGGATCTATTTTCATTGATAAAAAATATAAAAAGCACAATCTCTCAATGATTTTGATTATCCGTGATTCAGAAAATGTCCAATGCCAAACACTCATCTTCAGCGCTAGGCCAATAAGTGGACGTGACGTAAAATCACGCCAACCAGACCAGTTCAGCTGTGGTTGTGATGGGTGACTCAATAGATATTTGGATGAAATAATAGGTCAGTCGAAAATCATAACCTGCTTCTAGAATCTATAACACATAACTGTGTGATTCGTGACTTCTTGATTCGTAATCCGGGTGGCGTGCTGGCGACAATGCGAGGAGCGCACTGCCCGTGTAAAGTTCATTCATTTTGGCTAGCCGTGTTAGCCAGCGAGCTAGCTAGCTCCTGTGCTGCTTCAATGGCTCACTAGCTACCCTCTACAAGGCTCGCACTGCCTCGCTGGGTACACACGGGATCGGGGTTCTAGGTTGAACGCAAATTACCAGCCAGTCGGTCGATCTGTACCCTGTCACAGCAGCGGGCATGGATTACGAGCGTAAAGCGAGCCAGGTGGCGGACTGCTTGCTTAGCTGCAAGACGGACTCGTCCGGGTGGAAAGTCTGCAAGACATCGGTAAGTGTGGGTCGTAATCAACGTGAACATTGCTCCCGTTGGCACTTTCATTCAGTGTATAGCATGTTCTTAATTTGATCTTTAATCACATGTATTTTTAGATTCTGTATTGGTCTGGAGATAATTACTGTTTATCATTCCTAAAGACAACATTGCTTTCTCTTTATTTACCTTTTTTATTTCCAGAATGACGTCATTGTGTCCTGGCGTCCCTCAACGGAGTTCCCTGGTAACGTGTAAGAAACTATTAAATGTATTTAACAAATATGTTATAGTTATACTCTGACTGGTATTACTATGCCTGTGTTATTAATGTTTTACGGGAGTAGGATCATGCTGTATAGACTACTTTGATTTAGACTATTAATGGTTTGATAAGTAACTTTACCTCCCAACTGCTGTAGGAATGTTGTACCTGCCTGACAGCAAGTGACGGTGATGTTGTTTTTCCCGGTAGCTATAAGGGTGAAGGGGTTGTGGTCGGTAGCCCAGACAGGGTGTGGGAGTGCCTGAGACCCATCCCCAATGGACTGAGGGTCAAATGGGACAACAACGTCAAGAACTTTGAGCTCCTGCAACAAGTGACCGAGGTTTGTGTGTACCCAGTGTGGGTAGAGTGTGACGAAGTGTCCTTGAGCAAGACACGTAACCCTAACTACCCCCAGTAGTTTGATGGCGCCTTGCATGAGCCTTGGGTGGCCGGTAGGCTGGAAAAGATATATATATACGCACACACATTCCATTTAATTTTCACCATGTGGGTTATTTTGGACCCCTCTGGATTCTTATTATTTTACAGGTAGCTTAATGTCATGTGTGTGCGCGTGTGTGTGTGTGTGTGTGTGTGCTCACAGGATGTGTCTGTCTGCCGAACTGTCACGCCTTCTGCTGCTATGGGCATAATATCTCCGAGAGACTTCGTAGACGTTATATTGGTGAAGCAGTATGAAGACGGCACCATTTCATCAAATGGTGGGTATTGTGGCCATGTGCTTCTTCAGACCTTAAAGGTGGAGTCAGCGATGATGGAGAAAGATTGCTATTTCAACTGGATCAGAACAAAAACACCTCTCCCTTCATTCATAGGCTGCTCCCTCAGAAGCTCCGCCCAATTTGACACACATCACCAAAGCTGGGATAGTGTTGTGTGGTGCGGTCTGCACCACTTTCTTTGTGTTCCCATTTACAGATAAAGGGCTGTGTAGAAACACCACATTATTTTGTTCAGCACACACACACACAGAGAACGGGATATTTGCGTAGTGTGTATTAGCTTACAATCGCTGGCTCGCTGGTTTTATGAAACCTACCTTCATAAGCCCCAGACACACTGCCAGCGACTAGCAGCGATTAAGTCAATGAGATTCAGCAACTTTAAGCGACAATCTTCAGCTACGAAGCGATGTGTGAGCAGCGGATCGCTTGCAGTGTGTCAGGCGCTTTAGTGTGTAGCCAGGAAATGTGAACATGGGGAGAATGGAATAATCAATGTAATGGAGGATTCAATCCCACCCTCTTATTTCTCTGCCTTTTGATTTTCTGCCAGCCACCAACGTGGTTCATGCCAGCTGTCCTCCCCAGGCGGGGTACGTCCGGGGCTTCAACCACGCCTGTGGCTGCATCTGTGTCCCCATCTTGGGGTGAGTGCCACAGCAGAATATCCCCGGGGGTGTGCTCTGAGTTGACTGAGCCGGGGACTGAAATAGATTTTGCAGTGTTTTCTCTGGGAGTTGCACCAGCAGTGTTTAGCCACCTGGGGGCAGTGTTGAGCTTGAATTGTTGCACCTGGAAAGTCACTTTCTCTCAAGTGGACTTCCACATAACAAAGTATTGCCTCAGTATTGACCCATTTACTGCCACTGTGCCCTCCCTTAAAGGCAAATTCTCTTCCAGTCCGACAGCGTATTAGAACTTAGTTCTGGGGTTTTCACCCTGTTGGTGCCGTTGTTATGTATTCTGACGTTCTAACTTTTTGTGTTGTTTCTCCAGAGAGCTCAACAAGACCCAAGTGTTCAGTTTCTTCCAGACAGACCTGGGGGGTCTTCTTCCCCGCTCTGTGGTTGACTCCTTCTTCCCCTCCAGCATGGTCGAGTTCTACACCAACCTGGCCAAAGCTGTTAAGTCTCTCAAGGGCAGTTAGTACGACCATGTGTGTTTAGCCAGCTAAACGCCTAATCAGAGGTCACGCCAGGGTTACGTCAGGGTGCCCTTCCATTTTAATCACTTTAAACTGAAACAACAAAGAACAATCAACAGACAAGGTTTTTTGGGGTTTGACCCACACCTGATGTCAAAGGTGCAGTCTCTAAGTTGTATTTCCAGTTAGTTGAACATTTTCTCACAGACTGAAGAGTACTCAGTAATTCTGTTCATATTACTCTTCTGTTGCTGCAGTCAAATAGATTATTGAAATACATAGCCAACATCTTCATGGTTTACCACTTTACTGGAGCACACATTACAGATTTAACATTGGTTTGCACCCAATGAAGAACGTGTGTTGGTATTTTTGCCGTTTGTTTGAGGTACAAAGTTCTTTCGCTTTGTACAATAATGTTGAAATTCCAGACCAGTTATTTTGCTATTGATAGCGTGCTCTCTGTACAGTTAGCATGCATGTTGCATGGACCTCACTCACCCCTGCGATGGAGTCATAGTCCACGTCTGGGGTGGTGTATCAGACCTCATTGGCTGTTCTTTGCGTTGTACTTGAAGTTTTCCAATTTTGCTCTTGTCTGTTTACCGTGTAATTAAGGACATCTGCCTATGTTATCTAGCGGGACCAAAAGTACCCATGCACAAGCAAGCACTTCGTCATTTACGGTATAGGAACTCATCAATTACAGTATAGGAACTCTTCGTCATTAACAACATAGGAACTCTTCATCATTAACAGTATAGGAACTCTTCGTCATTAACAACATAGGAACTCTGCAATATTATTAATAAATGCATAAGGTATTCTTCAGCTGGAAATGGAAACAATGCTAGAGGCCTATTAGAATAATGTGCTTTTTATTTATTTTTCAATGATCGATTGAGCTCAGTGCTGCTATACTGGACATTCTATAGTCCTTGTACCTTAATATGCATTAAGCAACAGGACAGCGAAGGATCTGCTGCTGTATTGGTCTAGTTGTAAAAGTAATACATAAAAATCATTCTTCATTGTAATAAACTATGATAACAAAATAATTTTACTGAACTATACATTCTGAATTATGGTGGGTGGTCTAATTATTTAGACCTATTTTTTTATTAGGTAAAATATAGTTGATGAGTTTTGGAGCTGTAGTACAATGAACCTAACTAAATGAAGATGTAAAATAAATTCTGGATGATGCAGATTGCGATATGTAAGGGAATTATACATTTTGAAATTTATTTGTTGAACTGATTCTGCGTATGAACTGCATGCCTAATAACTTCATAGCCTTTACATGTGAGATGAAAGTTAACATATTTTTATTAATGTCAACAAGTTAAAATCTTTTTATTAATGTCAACATTTGTTTTGAAATTGCAAGAACCAAAATGTTGTTCCTCACACCATGGAATTGTGTCTGTATAATGACAAACCTCACGTACATTCCACTGTCTGTAATTCATTGCTTTGTTATATTTAAAGGAACAAATATTTACAATTTAAATGACCTTGAAAGACAAATGTCTTATTGTATTCAACATTATACATACTGGTATCCTCTAAATAGGCCAGTGGGTAAATATTAATTACATGGTAAACTTGGCTAGCCCTTTTGAAACTTAGAAAATATTGTAAACATGTACATTATTAGTATGAACTGCCAATATATGGTGAAACTGTTCGGGCATTAGTATTGGTGTTTCTTGCCATCTTGGTTGTTAGTTGCATGTTGGCATGGGCGCGTTCGTGACAAATGATTTTGCACCGTATAGTAGATAAAAAGGCACTTGTCCATGAAGGACAACTTCTGCTAATGATGGGCTGAGTTTTACAGTATATGTGTAATGTTAATACAAATGAGACTGTTTACTTCATTCTGCACTACCGAGTAGTTTTTGTAATTTCACCAGCATTATCATTAAATTATAAACATAGTTTTGTTTTTATGTTGTCGGTCTGATTCTGAAATGCAATATATTAACACACAGAATACATAAGTATTCGAAAGATACAGTATGCACAATATTGAGATGGCATGCAATGATATGGGTAATGCAGGCTCAAATTTATATTTAATTTATTCTATCACATTTGATTGTTTCTTACATAATATATCAGATATACCCTATTTACATACATTGTATTTGAGCTTTTTAATGAAAATGTCCATCTGCTTTGGCTGTTACATACAAAGAGATATCGGTCTCAATTTACTGGTATTTGTGAAGTTGTAGGGGATAAAAAGAAAAAAGCTTAGCAGATATAAATTATTCCGGATAATAAAAAATATAAGTATATTAAAATTTTTCCCGAGTTTACAGTTAAGTATATCGCATTTTTCATTTCAGGATTGTTGAATTGTATAATACAGAGAAAGGTGCTAAATATGTCCACACATCGCTCCAATTTTTTGGTTTGCATTTTTTTCTTCCTTTTTTAAAAACATTTTCTTGCATTAACATCATAACGTCATTGGTCCGTTCATTCAGTCTCCGTCCTCCTCCTCCTGACGACAGTCGTGATTGGTCCCTGGGGGAGGGCCTTGATGAGGTTCCAGGCCTCGAAGCGGGTCATGTCCCGGAGACAGACGTCCTGCACCTGCAGCAGCTCGTCTCCGGGCTGCAGACCCTGCTCCTCCGCAGCACCCCCTGTTGGCCAATCACAGGCGATCTAGTTAACTGTCGGCCAATCACAAGTGCTCTTGTTTACTTTCGGCCAATCACAAATGCTTGTTTAGTGTTGGCCAATCACAGGCGATCTAGTTAACTGTCGGCCAATCACTAGTGCTCTTGTTTACTTTCGGCCAATCACTCTGATTAATGCTCCACCCAGCATATACAGGGAATTAGACAGTAAGCTGGTGCCTTCAAAGCCAGTCGCAGACCAACTAACCCATCTCCTTTACAAACCTAATTACAACCTGCTAACTCCTAAAACAGAAGCATGGCTGAACGCAATCACGTGGCACGTGCTCACACAGCGTAATTATCAGCGTGTGATACACAACAACGTGTTAACTTTGCCAACAGGCGTACTGTACCTTTAAATATCCTGTTGATAACCAGCGGTCTGTCTCCCTGGATGGAGCCCCTGCCCCCCTCCAGGGTGAACCCCACTCCGCCGGCTCCTTTCTCCAGCATCACGCTCACAGGGGCGCCCATTTCCTCCGCTAAACACACACACACAGTTTGTGTTTGGCCAGAGAGGGTAGAACCACAACAAACATGTCTGACTTACATCCCCAATTTAGCAGGGCTGATTCAATGGGATGGGATTTTACATAATGAGCCATAACCTGTCTCAGGCCAACATTGCATAGTGAAGACCGCTTGGTGCATTATTTATGAGGCAAAATGCATTTGCATTGTGAGATTATGAATAAGTACATAATTTAGAGAGAGAGAAAAAACAAAAAAACAGGCCTACAATTTCTATAAATGGTATGATTTCCAAAACTAGTGTAGCTGTCTGATTTATGAAAGGTTGTATGTTGATAATAATGTACACCAGGGCTATTCAACTCTGGTCCTGGAGAGCCGCACCCTGCATGTTTTAGATCTCTCTCTGCTCCAACACGCCTGATTCAAATGAATGTTATCAGGCTTCTAGCAACCTTGAATCAGGTGTGTTGGAGCAGGGAGAGATCTAAAACATGCAGGCTGCGGCCCTCCAGGACTGGAGTTGAATTGTTGTTTTGCAATGGAGAACAGTTGAAGAACATTGCTGGGAGAAACGTGATTAAATCTAAACAGCGATAATGCCAACCCTGTGGTAGTAATAGTACTGTAGTAGTAGTAGTACTACATACATCAATATGTAAATACAGGTAAAACGAAGGCAGGGCATGTGAAAGGTAATGTGGATGATATTAAGGGCTAATATACTGTAAATAAGTTATACAGAAATGAGTATATATACACAGTATAAATACATGTATATGCACACAAACTACAGTACAACATAAACATAAACACAATGTAAAACAAAGGGGTTTAAATCTCAAACGTAAATGCCTTAGTCTCAAACGTTAACGTTCAAGCGTTAACGTTCATGCGTTAACGTTTAATCGTTAACGTTCAAGTGTTTACGCTCAAACGTCAACGTTACATCAACATCCTCCGCCACTCACATTCCACGCTGTTCTCCTCTGCCCGGTAGCTCCGCCCTCTCTCCTCGTCCTCCCCCTGCCCCTGCTCCTCCAGCTGCCCCGCCCTCTTGCAGACCACCACCACTGCCAACCGAGCGCCGCGCGCCTGACGCAGAGCTGCGGTGGCCTCCATGTGCGTGAGGTGGCGCAGCGGGCACCCGTTGATGGACAGCACCTCGCCGCCCTTCTGGATGGTGCCCTGTGTGGCCGCCAGACCCTGGGGGAACACCTTGTGCACCTGCAGGGGGACGGAAGAGGCTGAGACTGGAGACGGTCTCCTAGGTGACGTAGTGATGAAGGGAAGAGGCTGAGACTAGAGACGGTCTCTCATATGACATAGTGCTGATGAAGAGGCTGAGACTAGAGACGGTCTCTCATGTGACATAGTGCTGATGAAGAGGCTGAGACTAGAGA
>JAODTR010006205.1:0-10922 GCA_025399935.1 Amblyopsis rosae
ACGTGCCTGGAACACCTCCCAAGGGAGGCGCCCAGGGGGCATCCTTACCAGATGCCCGTACCACCTCAACTGGCTCCACACTGGAAGATAAAGAACAAAATAATATGAAGGAAAATCAGCAACAACAGAGTCTCAGAAGTAAAAAACAACAAACAAACAAACAAAAAACACACAAATGCACAATTCAAATTCCTATTTATTTATAAAATCATATTGAAAATAATCTCTTGGTATACACAATCACAGGATTATATCTTGAGGTTCCCTGGGCTCATTCTAATATAGGTACAAAATAATTTTCCATCTGTGCCCCTCTATGTTGGAATAATATACAGAATGATCTTAGACTGAAATATATAGGTTCATATCATTTTTTTAAAGTGTCTGATTTTATTTGACTGGGAATCATACTTAGAAAAATTTTTTAATATATTATTTTAGTTTTAAAATGTGTTCTTTTTAGTTTCAAGTGTATTTATATTAATGTATATCCTTGTTATAGTGACCTGAATTGAATTTAGTGAATACAGAACATTATTGCATGTGTTTGCTTATGGCTTTTTACGATGGATTTATGTTTTTCTGACTTCCCACGCGACTCTAATGCTTTTATAAATGTCTTATATGAGTATTTCCTTGCACAAGGTGCTGTGATGATTGCTAAAAAGAATGTCATTGCTAGCTACAGTATATAGTAGCCCATGTTCACAATGTGTCAGCAACTCAGAAAGTATTTTAACAGGGAACAACGCATTCCATTATTTTGTGTTGCCATTTAGAGGAAGATTCAGCAATGACATTGCAGATTTTGTTTTCCGTGCTGCCGGGGTTAAACCCAGGGTTTAAAAAGGTATGTGCGCTTTTAAAAGTATTTGTATATGGTAAAAAAGTGTAATATATATATATATATATATATGACTGGTGTTTTTCTATTTTTTGTGTGGTTCATTAAAATGACCCATCAAACCCCTTAAGATGCTCCATGCTAACACTGGAGTGACTGGAGGAGTCTTCCCTGCGATTCTCTAGAGCCTAAAGGAGGAGCAGCGTACAGCAGCTATTCATTGCACTACAAGGTGTATAGGAGGTGTCAGTCAACCTGTGGAAGTGTTTGAGTGTATTAATGTACTGAACATTAGAGGAGGGTTTAGCATGTAGCTTGATCACAAGAGCAAAGATAAAAATATGGTCACGCCAAAGGCTTAAGCATTTCTTCATCTACCCAGCTTTGCCAGTTCATATTTCTTACCATCTGCTCTGTCACTCATATTCCTTCTCAAACAGACCTCGTTTTGACAAAACAATGTCTCCATTGTCTCCTGCTTGATTGAAGGGATAAACAGTCCAACATCAGAGGTGACTTGGACGACTCCCAGAGACCGTTCTTTTAACTTCAAAACAGAAAGGGGTAGATAATTGCTTAGGCCTTCACTTGGATTATAGTAACTTGAGACATGCCCTTGACTTTGCTGTAGGATATGTAAATGTGCTGTAAAGTTGTATTGTACAGAATATTGATTGTCCTTACAGATAAAAAATACTTTAATCGTACGTAAGCATTACTAAACCTCAAAGATACATATTTCATTTTTACACAAACACAAACTTTTAACAACAAATAATCTTTTCGACCCGCCCCCTGCTGGCAATTACAGATGTGGCAAACGCCCAACCATGTACCTTTACAAATAGGTGTTGATCATCAGCCACCGCCGTAAACAAAGTCCAAGCCACAACCCAACTCCTCCCTGTTAAACCGTCCTGAACACAGGGAGTGCTTTAAAATATCATATTGGCATGATTGCGAAAGCTGAAATGCAACAAAGCCCAATTCTAGGGGGAGAGGGGGATCATAAAGTGAATATGTTTGGATATATTCTACACACAACACTAAACAGGCTAGCCATGTCGCCAAAACGGTTAAATAAAGAGTGAAGCCCTTTATGATAAACAAGGGTGGGAAGTAACTGATTACATGTATTCAGTTACTTGAAATCTGATTAAAAAAAATAAAATGTAATCTGATTCCACTATTTTATCTGGTAACTGTAATGGATTACAGTTACTGGTTTTTCCATATTTTTTATTAGATGATTACTTTTAAGACTACTTTCAAATATAAAAGGGAAGTTTGCAGTTTGTAGACGAAACTGCATAAAACAATTGAATGTACTCTTATTAACCTTTCATTACCGTCAATCAATAATTGAAATAATGTCCTACTTTAATCTGATCCCCTGATCAATATAAACGGTCACAAAATAGAAAGAGTTGCACAAATGCAGTACATTACTTTGGATGGCATTTCAAAGAACGTTTACATGTGACGTTATCTAAAAGTAATGGAAAGTAATCAGATTATGTTACTAAATTTAGTAGTACATTGAGGTAATCCAAAAATGACGTTACTGATTAAAATTTTAGTCTGGTAACTAGTAACTGTAACGGATTACAATTAAAAAGTTGCCTACCCAAACCTGATGATAAAGGACTTGTCTTCAACCCTAAATGTTGAATGAATACTGTATGATATGGTAACGGCTTTACCATCTCACAGTGGCTCTCGCTATTGCATAGGCTATCATCTATCTATTTATTAATTATCCCATGTGGGCTACAAGTAACATCATCATCATCATCATCATCAACATTACATTGTCTTGTATTGCTTGTTTTGTATGTAGACTGCAGTTTATTTATACCTCGTCTTATTGGCTGCAGTGTAGCCTACATTGAGTATATATGTTCGAGGCGAGCTCAATTTAGGTTAATCGTCCATCGCCATTTGATTTTTTTAGACTACCTGAGAGGAAAGGTTGCCTACTGTCACGACAAAAACAGTAGGCCCCACCCATCAATTCAATTGAATTCATAGTACATTGCATGAACCACAAGATGGCAGCACACTCCAACCTAAACCAGTTAACATAAGACAACATAACATGGTCAACCGTATCAACCAGTTAACATAAGACAACTTAACATGGTCAACCGTATCAGCCGTCCTTTTGTTTAAAACAGCATCCTGTTCTTCCTCAGTGTTGCTCGTGGAGATGACACGGAGAAAACGGGAGCGTGAGTAAGATACATGCTGCTGTGGAGAAGGCCTACAGTCAGAACAACCAGAGCCACTCACGCTCAACCATGCTGCATCTCCAGGACGGCAGATATGTCCGGTGTTTGAAGCATATTGTGTCACACGTCCCAAAAAATGTTAAAACTTAAAAGGACATTATACAGGTCAGTTAGAAGTGTTATAATAACCCATTTCATTGTAGACACATAATCAGTAAGAACACAGACTTTTCTTATCCTGAATCACAAGTATCACAGTGATCCTAAATCATTATGTTACACAGGTTTGGGTTGCCAAATGCCCCCAACGTAGTCACCATAGTCTGAGTATAAATCTGAGTCAGAGTATATGCAACATGTGGCAAAAATGTGCAATGGTACAACAGTAGACTATAAAAATATATACACACAAAAAGTAAGGACATTTGTAAACACTTGTGGGATCATCTCGGACGTGCAGTTCGTGACCAGAGTGACCAGCGTGACCAACACAACCACGTTGGTTGACTTGCGACAAATTCATGTTGAAGAATGGGGTGCCACCCCACAGCAGTGTGTGACCATGGTGACCAGCATGAGGACGAGGTGCCAGGCTGTGTCTGGTTCTTCCACACGCTACTGACGCTCATGTTTGTTAAATTAATCAATTGTTAAATTGCCAGTATCTTCCCAGTGTCTTGCCAGTATCTTGCCAATCTGGTTCTTCAGACTTCAATCATCCAATCAACTAAACAACGCCAAACAAGAGTCAACTGCAAAGAACGGCTGTTTGGCATTGTCAAAGATTTAACACATTTTTCATGGGCGCAACCCACATACTCCACCCTGCTGCTCATCTCTCAAATGCATGTTCCTTACAAATGTGGCACCGTTTAAAAGGGAAATAATCAGGCTTTCCAATGGTATAAGATTCATTGCCAAGATCTATCAAACACAAATGTCCTTACTCTTTGTGTTAGTTTATATAGAGACAACAAAAGCCAGCAGGGGAAAGCAAGGGATCTCTAAAGATCCTTCCAACAAGTCATATTTCTACAAATGTCTCCAGTCAAAAAGCTATTTTTCTACACCTGACTGATCAAAGTGCTGTTTATGATCTCTGATCCTGAGCTAGTACCCAGAGACATTAAATAGCGACGTTTTTTATCAGATTTGACTCGCGATCATACGTGCAATTCTTATGTTCCAATGATCACTGAAAGTGCGATTATGGCTCTCTACCTATTGAGTATCCTAAATAAATGCCCGGAAGTTCAAAGATGGCTGTCGAGTGTCGAGACTTGCCTATACTTTGGTATAACCTCCCCTAGAGCAGGTTATGTTAAACATGTACAGCTTGTTACCATGTTACTATGGGGATGTTCCCAGGTAAAATCAATTCCACAGTAGGGTTAGAGATAATATCCAGAGTGACATTACAAAAATGTCCAAACCCGAATTTGTCAATCAACCAATCACTGAAAGTGCTGTAGATAGGATTTTTACCTAGGCTATTACAATGTTTTTAGAAATACCATATAGGCCTTCATACTGTATCAGTGAGTGAAATGCTCTGTGAGAATATCTGCTATTGGTTGATAGCGACTGATTCTGTAAGGCAGGGATGTCGGCTATATACTGCACATCATATTTGTGAAATAGTCAGATGGCGTCTTTCTGATCTCAGCCAAATAGCCAATTAGTGGCGTTAAAATTGCCCATTGCAGGGAACGGGTTTTTTGGTTTTCTTACACCTACAGCAGCTTTACATCACCATATAACGTGTAGGACATGACAAGCAACACCAGTCACACACTAGATGGCGCCAGAGCTCCTTGTCTACATTTAAAAGGCCGTAGCAGCAGGCTAACGCCGATCATCCATAATCCATGATAACATGCGAACACAAACCACATCTTTTTATTGACAAGCTCGCCATACAAAAAAAAAAAAGATTGGTTGACATATTTAACATATTGAATACATAGTCAATGTATTTATATTAGTGTATAGAACAAAAACAACATGATGTGGCTTTGAAAATACTCCATCTTGGACTTTGAAGCGTGTGTATAGGCCATGCGTTGCCCGAAAAGATCTGCTGATATTTAGACACATACAAAACACAGTAACAATACAAGGCAGATTAGGTGTCTGATATTAACGCAGGCTGATTTTTGACACTTGTGTCAACAGTTATCTTTTGTCAGACCATTACCGCTGCTTGACAGACGTGAGTGAATTGCTCCGCTGTGTTTCAGAGTGCAGGTTCCAGTGAGCCAGTGATAGATGTGTCTGTACAGCCAGGTTTGGTGTTATCAATGCAGCAATATGCGTGACGGGTTGACAGCAAATACACACTTCACTTGTATCACCTAACATATTAGGCTGGAGTCAGCTTTGGTTGTTGCAGAAGATGCTTTAACCTGTTACAATTACAGCAATACATCTTGGGACATGGGGATGCCAATGTTGGTTTGCGTTGCCCATGATCTCCTCAGAATTAGCACAAGGGCCATTGTTATTTAAAGATACACTCTTCAAATTTTTAAATGAAAATTGGTGTTGACAAAAACGGTTTGAAGCCACCCTTACTGTGTGTCTGAGTGTTTGGCACTCCTCTCTACTAACTACCCACAAAGAGCTCCTAGTCCAACACAATTATATCCCCCTCTCCCTCTATCCAACCACATGCTATAACAACCACTGAGTTTACCTTTAATACTGCAGCATACTTATGTAAAACTAGCAATGCAATTAGAGACTTAGCTAACAGACATAGGACATGTAAAGCTATTGAACTTTGTCATTGTTATTAGAGGTTTTAATGTTAACAGTCGCTACTGACCAGGTTATAACACAGGATTGTCAATAGTTTGTGGTGTTGGTATGCAAGTAAAGCATAAAGCACGAGAGTCCATGTTTGTCACACTCGAATGCACGGATAAGGCGTAGTAACTCGTTTCCCACTTATGACTGCCCACCTCCAACTAAAATCATAAGGTAGCATAATGCATGCTGGCACATGTGCATTTAGTCATAAAACCACAAATACATGAATAGGCAGTGCTTGCGCGCGCACACACACACCTTTCAGTTGTTGTCTTAAGCTCTGTATATTTATTTAACAGCCTCATTTGCAACACTGGAGAATGTGTATTTGGCCATGTGCAAGTAATGTCCCATTTTTTCTCAGTATGAGCTCCCCCAAGGCCAAAGTTAAAGAGAAACAGTCAGCAGATTCTGATAACATGTTCAAGCATGGTGTTTATTTTACTCATCAGAAATCAAAGTCTTCTCTGAGCCAAGGAGGGCTGGATTTCCAAGTGAAGCAGTTCAGTGAGGTCTTACGAGTTCAGCACAGCATTTCCAAGCTGTGGTTGAATCAAGCTCCAAGGGATTTCAAAACAGATGGAAATCAATCCAAAAGCTCACTCACAATAATACAATAAAACACCTAACTGCTTTCTCACAAGAGCCTTATGAGAGACGCTTATGTCTAAACTGTAACCCAACAATGAATAGGACATTTGATTGTGAAGAAGATATGCGTAGCATTCTATTACAGTTTATTAGGTTGACTACTTTTAGATTTACGTACATGCACGTTTTACTATTAATGTTATTTCTTGGAGTTTAAAGCTACAGTAATATGAAGCATAGAGTACAGGAAGTTAACAGCGGTCTGAAGGTGAAGGCACAAACATGCTTTATCATGTCTCTATATTCCATACCAGTGCAGATGGTGTATCAAATATATCAACAGGAAAGCGGTAGAGATGCCGTTTAGGATTCCTGAAATTGTTTAGATTCCAGGATGCTTTGTGCTACACAGAGCACAACACCGACTCAAACCCCAGCAGAGTGATGCATTTGTGACATGCCAAACATTTGGTTGTATTGCTTACTTAACATGTTCATTTATGTGTGTAGAACTTAAATTTTTTCAGAATTGCTTATGGGTTGTTACGGTTACCTTCAATCTTATCCAACTATAAAGCAAGCATTATGACTAAATGTAGGCTACTATAGTCTTAATACACTGCTATAACAATTGTTTTGCTTATAAATAAACATTATATATATACAAATAATATTTGTAAAAAAGGCCAGCCCTATGGATTATTCTTTAGCTAAATATGCCCTGATCAAAATCCAAATTGACCAAAGAATAAACCATAGGGCTGGCCTTTTGTACAATATTTGTTCTTTCTTTTGAAATTAGATTCTTAGCTAATTTGCTAGGCCACTTAGCACAGTGAGTCACAATTGTTTGACCTGAGACCCCGAAGTGAGTCACCACTAGAATAACAACATAAACTAGGCCTACACACAAGCATAAACAGCTGAAACATTTAGCTTTACAATTGTCTATCCATCTAATGACTTGTAGCAACAATTCAACAAATCAATTCAGTCATTCTCAAGAACGCCTGATAACTTTAAACTTATATATAGTATATATATAAAAAAAAAAACTGCCATAGGGTGCTCCCTCAAAAGCCCTGCCCAACACAATGTAAACGCATTGCGAAGCCTAGGGCATTATTTTTGTTAGCAATGTTTGCCACGTTGTTTGTGTTTGTATTTACTGAGCCTGGGCTGTTTAGATTATTATTTTGTTTGAGCATGCAGTCTAAGTGAAGGATAAAATGGAATAGAAGAGATGTTTGGTGAATTTGACATAAAAGTATATCTGCTTACAATCACAACCTATACCTTTAAATCTGTAAATAAATAAGCAACCCTGTAAGCTATATATTGTGATATAGTGAATAATAATAATGCGTTAATAATAACCCATTCATATTCATTGAATCACAAACTTTGAAGGGTCTCACTGGATAGATCATCTGTTAAAGAAATAAATATAAGGAATGCTAGACCAAATTATATATAAAAACAATAATATGAAATAAATGAACTATGTATTTTGATTATTAAGACTAGAAAACACTATAGACAAAGTAAATAATAGCTCAGTAGCTGCAGTAAAAAGAACATTTTGCGTTCTCATTTACTGCACAATGTAATACATGAATTGCTCATTCTTGTTGTCCTGCCGACACCTATTGCATCCTAACCATCCTGGTGGATTCCACTCTCTGGTCCATTCCCAAGGTTTCTTCCAATTGTTACCCATGGGGCTTTTATGGAAGTTTTTCCTTGCCCGGGTAGAGGAACAAGATAAGGAGGTGCTATTTATTTCCATGTAAAATTTTGGCTTGTAAAGAGCTTTTGAGACTGTATTGTGTGGGCTATATATACATTTACTTGATTAATAATTTGACAGTATTTGAATATTTCAAGTGCACTTTTTTTGCTATGTAACTAATTATCATTAAATGTGTTTATTATACTGTGCTACAGTGTATGACATGAATAGATATGAAACTATTGTTCTGTGACTGGTGCTTTAAAGTGTGCAAATATACACATACACTGGCTCCCCATTGCAGCCTGCATCCGATTCAAGACACTGGTACTGGCTTACAAAGCAGTAAAGTAAATTGCCCCAAGCTACCTCCAAGCAATGGTCCGGTTCCACTTCGTACCACCACATCGGCTGTCCGGCTGGCACTGCCATCGCTACGAGGTCTCAAGACTTGCTCATCAAAGGCCAGAATGTTCTTGATCCTGGCACCACAATGGTGGATCGAGCGCCCAGCAACAGTCAGGACTGATGAAACATTACCCATCTTCCGCAAGAGACTCAAGACACCTCTTCACAATCCACCTGGACACCTCAAATACCAACCTCTCAACCTCCTAGCACTCAATGCTAACTCAAGTCTCTATTTTTATGTTTTCTCTCTATAAAAATTATAATAATCCTTATTCTCTTATTTTTAGCACTTTAGTATTAGGCACATTATTGTTAAGCTGCTTGATGTGATGTACTGTGCTAATGGACAGAAGAGGCTGAGAATAGACTGCACCACACAACACTATCCTAGCCTTGGCATTGTGTGTCCAATATCTGAGGGAGCACTCTAGGAAGATGTGTTTTTGTTTTGATGGAGTTCAAATGTCAACAATCCTTCTCTAGAATGACTGACTTGTTTAAAAAGAGGACGTTTTTGCTAGCCAAAGCCCACTGATGGTTTCTTTTACTTTTATATGCTTCCTAGTTTTGCATTGTTTCTATATTATATTGACTGCTGTATCTATTGTATCTCTAACAAAATATGAGAAAATGCTTGAGATCTTTATGGTTAATTTATATATGAGTTTCCTCTTTAACCTTTAAAGATGGACTCAGTCATGAGCTATGATAGTAGTATGGGGAGGAGCTTCAAACACCTTTCAGTGGATTAAACCATGAGTAGCGGCAGTAACCAATCAAGTGTCCAGTACTACTCTTGACAACACTTTTCATGAACCCTGCCTCATAACCTTCACATAGGCCTTCATAACAGCTATACAGCACACTCAGGAGCATTAATTACATCGTTTTGTTAGGCTTTTTTATCTCAGAGAAGGGGTTGATAACCCCATGTTGCATCTAGCATCTAACTAACAATACAGAAGCTTTCACCACAGTCCATTAATTCCACTGTTCCACTGCTATTCACAGACAACGGTGTTATTAGCTGAAGTAAAGAATTAACTCATATGACTGTATTCAATGTGCCGTGTTCATGGAATTGAGGTGTTATGAATGTTTTATCAAATGGAGTTCATGCTCTGGGGTACTTCTCATAGTGACCCACCCCCTTCCCAATTAATGAACGTGTGTGTGTGTGTGGAAAAGGGGGTGGGGGGTGTGAAGTGACTTGCAGCCGGTGGCAGACTGCAGACTAGTAAAGATCTGTGCTGTGTTCCCAAATCGCAGGGTTAATGATTTTCCATACTGGGCGGCGAGGGAGCGGAATAGCAAGTTTTCAAAGCGCTCCGTGTTGGAGAATTAGGATGCAGCCTCCGTTGTCACGGCCACGGAGATGTCTGCTGCTTTCCCAGCAGCCCTTGGGCCATTGACAGGGAGATGGATGATATCTGCAGCCTGGCCGCACTGCCCCTCCTCCTCTGGCTGCTCCGTGCAGTCACGCAGACAGACGCGCACGCACACACACACAAACACATGGTTACACACGCACTCACACAAACACAAGTGTGCACAGCACACGCACACATAACGCAACAAACATGGGCACAAGCACACACACATGCACGTACGCACACACATGCTCTCTTTCCGGCTCCTTCTATGTACCTATTTTGCTCTTTCACTTCCCTGTTGTCTGTCACACTCACGCACGCTCACGCACACACACACACACAGTATGAGGATGTGTTGTCTTTTGTGACTCTGGTTGAGCCTTTGGCCACTAAATCCGTGTGTATGTACTGTAGGTCTCAGGAGACTGAATGGTGATGTTGGTGTAAAATGTAAGATTTTATATATTTGAAGGAGAACTGATGGCTTCCTTCATTCCTTGAAACATTAGCAAAAACATATAGTACATAAATAACCAAAGTACGCACAGTGCCATTCCAAATAATTGTGTTTATTTTTGCTACTGACATTTGAACAAATACAGCATTCAATTTAAAAATGTATATGAAAGAGACACATATTTGTAATAATTAACATGTATAACACACGGTGCACACAGTTTAATGTTTTCCACATATAAACAGAGGTAAATGTAACATCGGTCTGTAAGACATGGAATTAATGGCATGCATCTAACCCTATATGGTGCCATTGCATCAATACTGCACAATGTGCAAGGTCCACATGCGCCTAAAAAATTGCGGCGTGCCAGGCAACGGCAAACAGCATGCCGTTTAGACCAGGGGTTCCCAACCTTTTTTGGACTACGGACCGGCAGGCATATTTGAAATATCTTCGCGACCCGGTGTTC
>JAODTR010006206.1:0-10920 GCA_025399935.1 Amblyopsis rosae
AGCACAAGGCTCCAGACAACACAGCTCTCAGGATCATAGGGATACACAAACCTCTCCACCACGATAAGGTGATGGTTCCCGCAGAGGCACTACAATATGGTTATGCCAAATAAGCAAGGAGGTACCAGAATAAACACACGAACAGGACATTAAAATGGACAGTATCTGAGGTTCCAAGGCGGAAACTAACTTTCCTGTAATGTTAGTTTGGGCTTTCCTGTTGTGCGATTATAAGATCCAGAACGATGTGAGATAAGTGCGTATAAGTATCGGATTCTTTCATGCACAGAGAATGGTAAGCTAGCGCAATGTGAGATGCTTATTGAATTTGAGAAAACGTGTTTTAGCTTATACAATTAGCTTGCAACAGCTGACTTTACTTTTAATTATTGCATTCAAACTGGTGGAATTATTTTGTGAATAAACTACTGTAGCTCTCAAAAGCATTTTGTAATTCTTCCTGTCTACTTCTGATATTTCAGGACTATTATTTGAGAAATGTGCTATTATTTTCATTGGAATATCTCTCACTGTTATCATTAACACCATTAGCCAGGTGCAAATAGGTTACTTTACAGGGCATGAGTAGCAACAGTAACCAAGGGGTGTGTGGCATTGAATAGCGGACTATAGTTGACTTGTCAATGTTGGTAGTCACATGATGGTCGTCAAAGTAGTCAAAACGAATGTAACTCTGGTTATGCTACATCAAGTATTTTTATAAAAAAAATGTCTTGTTTGTTTTAGTTCCCTACGAAATTGAGGGGGTGGATTTGGGATGTATCCCCTCCATCCCCCTGCCTTCTGCGCCCCTGGATATACAGTACGTATCTGATATCTCTGCCCTCTTTTGACATGTCACTATGTGTTTAAGATCAATGCTTTATCTCCAGTATGCAATCTTTCTGCTGTCAGGAACCTTTTTAGTATTTTCACCACAACCTTGGATCTGTTACCATGGAGATGTGTGGCACATTAAATGCTAGTATGGCATTTGGCTTCACATCTTTTATGTCTTGAAATTAGTCATCTATAGCCACTAAATATAATAGCACACATGCACATATTTGACAACAATGTTACTTGTCAAATTCACAGCTACCATGACTTGCAGTAACGGTATTGACATTTCTAGTAACACATTTCTGTAATCACTTGGGAAAATGCAATATCAAATTCTATGTTTGCATTTTTACAATTGCATTTACATGTTCACAGGTTGAATCAATACATAGCTAATACAAATAATCTCTTTCTTTATACTGTATATAACCTAATCAAAATTGCACTTTTTCAGCCCAGGGACTGAGACGTTTAACTAAACTCACTTCTCATTGGCATTTGTCTATATTATGCATCACTTTAGCAAACATTTACTGTAGACATAAAAAAGAAAATCCAAATATGTTTATTTTGTTCAAATACGTTAACAATTAGGGTTGGTACTAAAACTAAGTTAGTACTACAAACTACGGCTTTATGAGGGTTACATATTCACAAATATTCAAGGGTAAATGTTCGATATTGAATACTGAATTGTAGACACTACAATTACAGTAAAACAACTTATTTCAAGCTGAATAGAAGAACATCGTGGCACCATACTGTATGGTCAGGAGTCACTTTCATCATCAAATCCAAGGGGTCTCATACATTTAGAGAGACCAATTACAATAATAATATAATTTACAATGTATTATTCATTTAAAAATAATCCCATATATCTAAACTACGATGCATACACAATAGTCAATTTATAAGTAAGTTACAAATGCAAAAAGCAGGCTTGCTGTCTAATCCCTGAGCCCTTCGCTATGTGCCTGAATATATCAAGCAGACCTCAGAACAGTTGGCAGCCTCGTTTCTTAACTTTAGTGGGCTGTGGACACAACACTGCGCGGATGGCCTCATCAAACACTGTCTTCAGTCCCCGCTGGGTTAGAGCAGAGCATTCCAGGTACTTCACTGCATCTGAACAGACATGCACACATTTCTTATTATCAAAGCAGGCCTTCTATGTACTAATACTTTATCAAATGTGCAATGTTCCAAAATGACCAATTGAACATGATATCTGACTATAATAAAGTATAGACAAGTAATGACAGCACCCATAAAAGTAAAATCATATCTGACCTATCTCCTTGGCAAGTGCCAGACCCTGGGGATAGGTGATAGGAGCAAGTTTCTTCTCCTTAAGCTTCTCAATGGTCTCCTTTTCGTCTCTCAGATCCAACTTGGTACCCACTAGAATTATGGGGGTGGATGGGCAGTGGTGCCTTACCTCTGGGAACCACTAGAGGGCGCAATGGCTAAATGTCAGAGATCAAATCAATCGCTGTATTATTACAGGAAATTACTGTTGTTTACTTGTCTTCCTTAATCTATTTAGTTCAATCTGTACCGAGCCTGAATCCACCATCTTTAGAAATAAAAATGTGTTAGTGGCTAATAGGTCAAACACACCAGCTGATCAATTTAGCTTGTTTTTACAGTATTAGAAAATACACTGATGTGCAAGCATGTAAAGACAATAACAGAGAAACTACCAAAACCCATCTAGGACCATGCAACATATTCATTTAATGTTATTGGTTTTCTTTCTCTTCAGGAAAGGTGCTGGAATAGCTCGTATGCAGCAGCTCTCTCATATTTAATTATAAATATGTTAATATGTTAACTGATAGTGTTGAACAGAATGTTTGCATGCTCCTGCAATGGCGGTTACCATAGATACCAATAATATGTATAATGTATTATAAAATATAACATAAAAAAAGATATATATATTGTATATTATCAAAATGTATCTACTTAAAGGAAAGTTTCCTACACCATGAAGAATAAATTAAGAATGTTACTGACTTATTGGAAACCATACTGACCATAGGTTTCTCATAAGACAATTACTTCTTTTCATATGAAAATATTACAGTTGCCCATGGGTGCACTATGTGAATACAGCCCATCCTCTAACAAAGAGTCTTCATTTCCATAAGGTGATGAGCTTTAAATAGTGTGTGTCTGTGTGTGCGTGCATGCGTGCTTGTGTGTGTGTGCATGCGTGTGCATGTGCCTGAAGACTCTGATATTTAATTGTCTACAAAATGCCAACTTTGCATGGAATAAATTACAGCACCGGAGGACACACTTTTAAATAGACAAACACGTTTGGTTAATTTCCTCTGCGTACAACAGGACAGACTACAGAAATAACACTGGCTACAATTCATATCTTTGATGTGTGATGTATTGGATATGGATATAAGGCTTTGCATGTCCAGAAATAGCAACATTCAAATCAGATACCATATCTACCTCTATCCATGCTCAATCTATTGGTTTTACGCATCTGTCATAAATGTGTATATATACAGTGTATACATGGTTTTATGTTATGTTAGTAGATTTTATCATGGCCAAACTACATTTGTGTAGCTATCAGGTCAGGACCCCAGTTGTGCACGGCCACTATATAAAAGTCCTGAGAAACCACTGTACCGTGTCAGGGACGTAGCATCTCTTCATCATGACTTTATCATGACTTCATCATGAGTACAAACCTGAAGAGGCTGCTACTTCGGGCAGGTTATTGACACATTGAGAAACTTGGACCATGGTTACCGCTACCAACAGAACCCCCCCCCCAGACACACACACACACACACACACACACACACACACACTGTCAGCCACCCTCTCATTGCCTGGCCTGCCTTCATGCCTTTGTACCTTTCACAGCTGTGTTCACTTACAGTAAGTTCTCTATCCTATCAAGGTGACATTTGTATAATGGATATTATGTTACCATGGTGACTACATAGATATAAAATATTTAGATCTCTGCATGAATAGTGCCAGAAAAGAGAACCAAGCTGACGCTTCAGGGAACACAGTGATTCATTTGCATAAAGGAAAAGGGAAACAAGAGTTAAGATTGCTTGTGGCTAATCACAAATCAAAAGCTGCACTTGGCTTGTTTGTGCGAGCGGGGTATATCTAAACGACACAAATTGGATTGGATTAGTTGTGGGCCTCCAATAATTGGCATTTTATTTTGCTTTTATCTTACTTTGTGCACCTGTAACTGATGGAGCAGTTCTGAAGGACTAGTAAGCTTCCAAGACCAATTTGGGAGCAATTACAGTCTCATGACTGATTTATAGCACACAGACAAAGGACTGCTTTTGATTAACGCAGCTGCCTTTTGACCTCTTGGCCTGGGAGAAAATGCTACCGAAACGCTGGATTATACAACACAAGAGTCAAACATTGAAATGTGGGCTGTTTTTTGAAGAGGTGTTAAGTCCACCAAGCTTATCCTATTCTATATACACTATGTGGGAACTATGCATTCATCCACACAACAAATATCACAGTACACAAAGTGACATGGTCAGATAACTGCACAGAGAACAGATCTTGAATGCACATATAATAAACTATTCCACCAATGACAATGGGAGAAAGAAATACGGTTGCCATTGTCATCTACACTACTGTAGCAACAAGCTAACTGATTGAATTCATGATGGAAGGACGGCTATAGATGCTGCTTGATTGCTGAAGCTGTGCTGACACTTCAGAGGCTACATGCACAAGAACTGAACTTTTTCTGGGAGTGGCTATTGAAATTAATAATTGCTATTTGATTTAGGTGTTCTGGTTAGCAAGCACTGACAATGCAAGCGGTTCCTTGTCGATGTTTGCTAATCAGAACCACTTGCTGGCTACTATTAATACCACTACTATTATTACTATGTTAGATGCCCTCCTGTGATACATCTGTGAAAAGGGTCCATCGCAAACAAATGACATTTAGGTATAGCTCTCAGCTACTGTTACTCCTAGCAAGTCCAACATGTGGGCTCAGACTCCTGGCAACAGCGATAATCGCGTTGACAACACAGCATCGACTGACCTTCGCTCTGACGTTCTCGAACGAAGCCGGGCTCACCAGAGAAAAGCAGATTAGAAACACATCCTGCAGAGAAAAACAGGGAGACAAAGCCAGTGAATTTGTTGTGTTTGGTATAAACAAAATACAGTCATTTATATGGAAATGGACTGCCTTTATATAGGGCTTTTATCCAAAGCACTTTACATTATTTTGCCTCACATTCACCCATCTCACATTCACCATGGTGATTGCTGCCATGCACAGTGAGACCAACCACCAGGGGCAGTCAGGGAGCATCTTGCTCCACGATGCTTGTAGGTCAACAGCGGGGGTCGAACCCACAACCTTCCGGCTTCCCAGACCACTAGACCATCCCGCCCCCCCACGTATGTAAACTAATAAAATGAACGCACACAGCCACATGTGTAAGCATGTGCAAGCATTACCGTCTGAGGGTAAGATAGCGGCCTCAGTCTGTCATAGTCCTCTTGTCCAGCTGTATCCCATAAACCCAAATTAACTGGTTTACTGTCCACCATTACATTGGCAGAGTAGTTGTCAAACCTGCGTGAATCAGCACATACAATGCATGTGAAGTGAGTTGAAAAGGAATCACACATAACACAGATTGCATGCCTTCATTACGTTTAACCTACTGTAGTGTCTAGGTGCAACAGAATACATCTAAGACAAAATACAAAAGCGAGAGAGAATATGGAGGGGAATTATATACAGACAAAAGTAGTAGAGCAAAGAGTAGAAACATCTTTTGATTTGGAGGTTAGACTGCAGGTGTCGCCAAAATCACACAACTATCTTTAATTGTTAACACATACGTGCATTAGTTAACACTATTAAACAACAGTAGCATTTACCTATTCATACAGATATTTTGGTAATACATATCTTCCGCATGGCTACGTCAATGTGTGAGTGTGTGTTTGTAGTGCACAACTCACACAGTGGGGATATACTCCCCAGGGAAGGCGTTGGTTGTGTAGCTGATGAGGAGACAAGTCTTACCCACAGCACTGAAACAAAAGATTGGGCAATCAGTAATGTGTCAACACATGTACGTGAAACACACACACACGCATACGCTTGTGTACACAAACACACACGCACACGTACACGCACACAAACACACACACAATCACGATTGAGAGACCCTTCAAAATGGTCTGATTGCTGTTGCATGGAAATAACTGTAAATAGCCTACTGTTCTGATTATAGTGCATAATGCTATGCACCTCTGCTGGGCTAAATAGAAGATCACTTCAAAATGGAGAGCAAACCTCCCACTGAATAAAGACTGTGATGCATGTATGGACAGGAGGGTTGGAATGTTGGGCTAAGGACTCCCATACCTGCAGACTTGTGTTCTGCAAGGTTGGAAAATGGCACCAGAGGCTAAATATATCCTACCTGTGGGTTCAGTCCCAAGACTGAGCAAGACTGAGGCAACTGGCCTATCTTACCTTAACGAAACAAGTTGAGTTATAATACTCAGCCTTTGTGTCCTGACCCGTTAAGGGTAATAATAATAATATGTATAGTAATATCAACATTACACACAGACAAACAATGTTTTAAATAATAACAAGCGTTCAGAACCTCTAGGAGAATGCAGCTCTATATGGAGGGTTAGAACGCGATTCTATTTCTTGAGGATCACACCATGAACACGCATTGAATATAAGCAGATGTTTGAGGTCTTCTGCCAATGTGTCATTACACTTCCAACGTTATTACAAGTGCATTTCTCGGCACGCCACCAAAGGCCGCCACCAGTTGGCGATAACCTTAAGGGTTTGATCTCGGACACGTCTGATCTACTCATGTGCATGCGTGAGAAGCTGCCTAGCCCCTACTTGCTCATACATCATACATGTAAGCGTACTCACTACTGTTTTGGATAAAATCATCTCCTCTAATGTCCTAATTGTACAGTTTAAACAAACAGCTTATTCTATGTTGGTTAGACCTCTACTTATAGGTTGGTTGGTTGGTTGGTTGATTGACATCTCCTTGACACTCCACCTGGATGTATAGACCTGCTGTCCTACACGCTGCTGACAGCTTTTTCATGATTGGTTACTTTTTGTATGCATGCAGCCAGAATATTTCCATCTGAGCAATGCTCATTTTCAACTTGGTACACAAAATGACAAATATTAAAGTATAACATGTTTCTAATAAGAAATTAATTGTTACCTGCATGTACCCCAGACCCTTAATTTATAAACATACTGTACATTTACTCAGAATCCAGAAAATACTACTGTACAGTATATATATGTACATACCATTATTGTGAAATACACATATACTTGTGACTATTGGGTTGCAGCTGCCAGATAGTTCATCTACATGATCTGCTATGCATGGCGCTATGAGTCACATAGAGACTGTGCTGTTCTGAGTCAAAATATGAGGACTCCCCCCAGCTCCTGCACCTCCTACACTCCACCTGCTCCTCAAGCCTCCTTGTCACCCCCTCCCTCTCCATCTCTCCCTCTCTCTCCCTCTCTCTCTGCTTGGACTTGGGCCAAGTAAATAAATACCACCTGACTAGCAATGCCACTGCAACGGTGTAGCACTGTGAATATAACGTAGCATAACTATTGTAACGCAGCTTCACATATGTTAGCATGTAACCACTGCAGCATGCTACAGTGCAGCTTAATATACTGAAATTGCCAGGGATGCACAGGCCGACATTTGCTATAGAATTAATCTACACAATTGGTCAAAGAAACACTCAATTGCCACTTCTGGAACAAAATCATTGGGAAGGGACCGCAATAGGGTAAAAATAACTATTTCAGGCCAGTTACGCAATGTGTCAAATGAGCAGCACTATTGTTTGCATTAAAACTATTTATTTTAATTTATTTTATTTGGATTTATCTTATCGTCTTGCACCTTGTCATTCCGAGTTATCGTTGTGAAACTTGCATGTCTGCATATGTGTTTCGGAGAAAAGTAGCGCCACAGTTTAGTTTTTTTAACTAACAAGGAAGTGTTTTTTTCTGTCATGGTGCAATCGTCATGGTACGTGTACACACACACACGCACACACACACACACACACACAGAGAAGGTCTGGCATCATATTGGTTAATAGCGCACTGGATTGTTTACCCCAGCCTGTGCCAAAATTAAGTGGCATTAAATGAGATGAAAGAACTGTGTTCTCAGCCTGCATTGTTGAAGAGGAGGCTTATGTGTTCATGTGGTCTGTGTGTGCGTGCGTGCGCACGTTCGTGTGCGCGTGTACGTGTGTCTGTGTGTGTGTGAGCGGGGAGAGAAAAGGTGTGTCAGTTGTGACATTGAAGCACTTGAGGCATCACTTAATTCGAACCCAATTATTTCTTTTCAGTTTTGGGCCCTACTTGACATCTCTGCTGGCACTCTTCTGGCCTACCCACACTAAAGGCAAACACCCTGTGAGTGCATGATCTTCCTCGGACTGAAAAATATACGGCACACACTTAAGATTCAGCAGGCCGGAGACAGAGCAAAACGCAACACAAGAATAAGTGAATAAGTAGATACGTGATACTCATCTGTTACTCACACTACTGACAACACTGAGTTCATTGTACAATGTCATTGTGGGTAAACCCAGTGTTTCCTGTTCCTAGCTTTGCCATTTGTTGTCATTTCAGTCCATGAGGATGAACACGGTAATTATTATATCATTTGGTTTCATTTCTTTGCTTTGAGTGGCAGGTGGTGTCAGAGGAAGGAGTGGTGCCCAAACATCTACTTTCAAAGTACAACTTTGAAGTGCCACTAGAGGATGGTACAAGAGACCCCTCCAGTCTAATACCTGCTAAATTTTACATTTGTACAAATGACGAAAAACTCACCCCGCTTCTTCTCACGATTTGATTCAGTGACAGAAAGTGACAATAACAAATCAACACCAGCGAGGCAATTAAGAGTTACAGTAAGAGTTGAAAACCAGTTTAACTTCAAATGCTGACGGACTAGCCCCACCCCTTACTCAGACGTCCTCATGGAATTCAATTACATCAAAAGACAACAGGAACACCGGTTAACCCACAATGAACACAGTTGTGTTAGTGCCAGACAGTATAGCTTGTGTATCCTGTGCCAGATCAGGTACTGTATGTATCTGTGCAGATCTCAGAATGCTGAGTGTCCACATGTAATATATTGTGCTAACCTAGGTATATTCTGTATAATACACATGATCAAGCATGTGCCTTCTCTCTCTCAGTGTTATCTGCCTCGACTGTTTAAATAAGACGGTATCTGCTCCAAGTCCTAAATATAATGAAGCTGCAACATGGTATATTTTTGGATACTGAAAAAAAGGTTAATTATTTTATTAGCTAACTTACTCAATACACACCATCTCTATCTCAAATATACACAAAGACATGCACATAGTCAGAATACACCAATTACAGGCCATTCACAGTTGTGGCTATCACCCTCAGTAATGCTACCTACAACAGGCTTTATGGGTTAAACTGTTTAAACATTAAGATAAAATGTCTGTGACAGAAATATGTATGTCTATATGTGAGGAAGTGGCAATGAGAAATGTGGCATTTTGTGCATGAATCAAGTAAAGAGGAACTGAATCTAGGTTTAAAAAAGGAACTAGAGGAATTTAGACTAAGAAAATGGAAGAAAACTAAAATAGAATGATTTACCAGCAGCTGTTTGGAAATTTCTATCAATATAACCCACAAAAAGAAAAATAACATCAATGCATCTCACCTAACTCAGCACCAATGTTAATCTTCAATTTGGTTTCCAATCTTACAAAACCTTCTATCTGAGTTAATGACAATAGGCTTGTGTTAAAGACAATAATTATTCTACTTAAAAGACATGGACAAAGTAGGCCATTCATGTCGTTGTATGAAATAATATCTCACAGAAATCATACAGAGAAGCATTGCATCACTGGCAAGCCACGGAAATGTAAAGGGCAAGGCCCTATGCCTTGGCTGCGTTTAGATCAATAAACTAAACCCATTAAAATAACCCGGTAACAGTCGTATTTTACAGTTGTTTTTTTTTACTTCGAAGATAATACAATAACAGTAACTGCAGCAACAATGAGATACAACTATATACATAGTTACACTGCCAGCATCAACCATGTAAAATGTAACCGACTACTGTACATTGAAACGTGACTTATTGTTGTCTACAAAACTTACCCATCTCCCACCACCACGCATTTAATGGCCTGCATTATTTCTGAAGAAACTTTAGAAAAAAGAAAGAAACTGATTTACAGTACGAAAATTAATATGATGAGACTCGATAATCTGTTAACTTCTTTACTTCTGTCTTGTCAGATATCCGCCAGTTGCTTGTGCGCGTACGTCACTCTGCGCGCACGGCGCAGTTGCCCATAAGTGGCGCGACTGACAGGCAATATAGGAAGTAAGAATTTCATAACAAAACCTACACATTGTTATTTATATATGTGCAAACTGTATCAGGAAAAATGACACTCCCATTATATTACTAATAGTACGATTTACATTTTAGACAACGTTCTGTTTGGATTTTTAGACGGACAAACTTTTTGCATGATATACCCTGCACACTAGGATGCAATGCATGTGTTTTCTTCCAGACCAATAGATCGTGTGTGCGTTTATTTATTGTATTAACAATAAGTATTAACAATTTGAATTGTAACATTCACTTTTCCTTTTCTGCTTTGAAAAGCAAAATACTGTACATTTGTCGCACTAATATTCATTGTCATTGTACACTTGTCTATTAACAATGATGATCATACAAAAAGACAATAAAGACAATAATAACAATGATAAATATAACCGCGAGCGGTAATGATCGGGGTCCAAGCACGGCCAAAAGTTGAGGACCCTTGGGGACAAAATGCTAACAGAAATATTATTAAAGATTTTATAGCAGCAAACAGATGTCACAGAAAAACAGCCAAATATCCAGGCTGCCTCCACAAGAAAGCTTTGAACTCACAACCTTCAAAGTTGTG
>JAODTR010006207.1:0-10920 GCA_025399935.1 Amblyopsis rosae
GCCATCGCTTAACCCCCCCCCCCCCCCCCCCCCCCACACACACACACACATTCACATCCACTCATATACACACACACATTCACCCATTGCAATATTGCACTGTAGCTTTCCTTAATAAATGACAATTGAAATACAGTTGTTCGCACTAAAACATGGAATAGTGCTCTCTGTTTTGTCCATTTGTCCCATCTGTTCTTCAGTGAGATTTATTTAGTGGTCATCTGGGCCTATGAGCGGTTATACATTGACGAAAAGGTATCCTTTATCCTTCCTTATACGATTCTGTTGCAGTACTATTAGCATACAGTATAAAACCATTAAGCCCTGTTTTAAAGATTTGCTTCAGTCATGAAAAGTTTTTCTCAGAGCCGCCGACCATTAGACATTTCTTTAAGCACTGCCTAAAAGAAACAAAAGTTTGTTGGTCTTTGTTTTCTTCATTGTTAAATCACCAAACTTTCTAAATCTACAGAGGCAATCAAATGATAAAGAAACATGGCACCTACACTCTATATTGATTACCTTTTGTTTTTGCCCGTAGATGCCGTTGTGCATATATTGTACTTTATTATATTGTACTTTATTATGCGCTTCCTCCACCAGATTAGCATGGTGCTAAGCCATGGTTCTGACATTCTAACATAGCAATAAAGGTTTTAATTTCTCATTTTCTTTCATCTGATTCTTTTAACCATTTTTATCAATGTTGTTTCTTTGTATTTCTGCATTCGTTTATGGGAAGCACAAAGTAAAGTACCTTGAACTGTAATTATAAAGATTATTATTATTATATATTTTTTTCAGCCAACCACAGTAACCGTCATTGTCAATGCATTATCAAATCTAGGAGAACTCAATGTTCCTGTATATTATTGTTTTTGTTAGTAGATTCTGTGTCGATGGCATATAGTGAGTGCTGAGATATGAAGAATACTTTGTTTACTTTCCAACGATCTCCAATCAATTCTGCAATTCTGCAATTCTTAAGAATTTAAGTTAAAATCCGTAGAATTGTGTTAACTCAATATTCTTTAGTGGTCTGTATTTTTCTACATAACTATGTTTTCTTGAGTTGACTTGGTGAAAAGATGTGTGGGATAACATGCAGGCCAAAAACACACTAAACTATTTGACTACCCTTCTTGTGGAGCTCTAAACAAACTTCTCAGACAGGCTATCTCCATGCGATCACAATGCCTAAATAATAGTAAACTCATTCTAAAGTCAGGACTTGGCTGTCCGACCCCAGCCACTTTCCCTTACTGTGAAACAGGACCGATCACTGTAGCTGTGAATTTATGTTTTCGCCTTAGAGCCCAGGAGAGGCTGCAACATTGGGTAGGACCAATGACAAAATCTGCATGATGGGCAGGTTAGATGTGCTCCTGAACCGTGAAATGACCAACACTTGTTAATGTAGGTTCTACTATGAAGAAAGCGCTGTGGTTCAGTGGAACTGATGCTGTGAGCAGAAAACAATGGGTTGGAAACAATGGGTTGGAAAAAAAGCTGTTGTTTATAGTTCTGCTGTTAACTGTTGAAGAATGCTATGTATATATGTAGATGTCTGATTTGTTATCATAGGACCATAATCAAAACGAAGACATTTGGATGTAAATGATGACAATGAATGGTAGTGCATTGAAATGTGTCCTGGTATGAAAAGACATCAGCCTCCCACTGGGTTTTCATCTTATATTGTGATGACTCAGACGTGGAAACCCACAGCCCTGCATTATAGACTCCTCTGGCATTCATTATGTGCGACATGGCCCCCCTTATGGCTGCAATTAGAAGGACCGTTTTCCACCGAGGCTCTTCTGTAATCCAGAGAATCACACACACTAATTTCCGTGCACTTTTGCCACAGGGCATTCACCTGCTCAGTGCAACTCAGCACATATTTTCAGTTTATTTGACAAATTGTTCCCGCTCTGCTATTTTAGGCTTATTAATGCAGTCATATAGTACCTAAAATACTGTAATGTATTTGAATAGTTCTAGCTGGATGCTGCATATTGGTTGCCTGGTGACAGTTGCACAGTAGACTTCTAGAGGTTTGATGCACGTGGGTAGAGGTACAAACCATGTACTATCCCTTAAACCATGTGGCTTCCTCTAATTCCCCTAACTTAGCGAAGTGTTCTGTAAATTAGAGACAGCTGTTTAAGGGTTTGGTCGGTACAAATAGATGGTCCTTTCAACATTCCCAGCCTGTTTTTCCACCTCTGGTGAATGATATAGGTGTGTGTCTGGCCGTAATCACCTCAGGAACACACAGGGATGCAGCGATGTGGAAGCGCTCCATCTGGCCCAATTATTCTCCTTAATGTGTACCACTGCTTGTGAGAGAATTATCTAAACCTTAGTACCACCACAAGGTGCGCCAACCCTTTGACAAACCGCACTTAAGGAGAAAGTAAACAAGTCTCTGCATACGACACAGTTCCAAAGATGCAAATAGGCAGTCCGTAATGATAATGGTGCAAACTGCAAACACAAAGGTCCACAGCATCTTAGCAATTTGCAATTTAAAACTGCAAAGTGTGATGTTCTCGGTAGGTGTACCACAACTAAAGTTCTTTTGAAATGGAGGAAAAAGGCAACTTCAACAATTCATGTTGAATGTAACCTTATCGTTATTCCTCCTAGAATAGAATGCAATTGCGTTCTATTCAAAAGTGTTCTTTGATTCTTGGATTTAATGTTGTTCACCACATACCAGGCCAGGTCATTTGATCAAGGTTATAGTTATATATAGATATTTAATCAGACACTTCATATCCCCGTGTGCCTTTATTCCAACCATCTTCAAAAGGAGTGGTCAGACTTACTTCGGCTGAGTTCACCGTACAATAGCATCTCATGCCGCCTGGACAACTGTGTCACCTCGGGTAACACCTGAGAAGGAGTGATATTAGTGTGTCCTCGCTATAGCAAGAGGAAGAGGTCACAGTGCTTCTCTCAGGATTGTTATAATTAGGCAGCCTTTTCTTTCAGGCACAGACAGGCTGGGCGCCCGACTGACATCTGGGAGGGCTGTAGACGGAGTAAACAGCAGTGAAGAAAAAATTATGTGTGTGTGTGCGCACGTGTGTGCATGTGTGTGTGTGTGTGTGGTGAAAGGTTCCGTGCTGGTCTCCAGACCGTTTAGAGGCTGACCTCTGGACAGCTCATAATTACATATCGATATGCTCACTTGAAGTTGCCGTTACGGAGGGCAATACGACCGGCCTTCGTCTGGTTCCGTGAGTTATGGACGTTTTTGAATTCCGTCAGGGTTACCGGCGAGTTATTGCAGACGAGTCATTTCTTTAATTCTGTGGCTTGTCTTTGAGAAATAAGAATTAGTATCGTAGTAGCGAATCTACAGTAGTGACACCAGTCCAAATGTTTGGATTGTTGAACTGTTAATCTTTGATGTCTAGACAGCCGGAAGCTTAGGTACAGGTAGTGGCATAATAAACATATAGTGTATGAGAAGATTGGTAACGTCAAAATGTATCTGGCCTGTATGCAGGGAAGTGCTGTTTATCTCTTCTACAATGATAAGAAATGTAGAAAAGTCCAAAACTTTGATATTAAAAATAAAATCTGAAATATCAGCATCCATCATTTCGTTTATCTTGTCACTGTGATTTAAATACAATATGAAATGCCCTTTGGACAGAAATGTCTATAATGAGATACCAGTATGCATGTTAAGTACAACACCCAGGAACAGCAGGAGGAGTTCATATAGCAAACTCCATGCGTTATGCTGACAGATATGAATTCTCCAAAGCTTTGTTTTGCCTGTGCATGCTTCTATTTTCCAGCATCTTGACAAGAGCCTATTTATTTCAATATTTTGTTATTTTTCTCTTGATCAATGTCACAGTTTTCCATGGTTTCACCATATGCCAGTGTCGTTGTTCCAGCACCTTGGTATATGCTTTCCCAGTGAGTTTGAACAGCGTGGGACCACAATAGTTGGAAAGCATCCCCCGGTCTCTTTGTTTAACAGGCCCTTAAAGCATTTCAAAACTTTTCGTATTGGCGCAACTGTTCTTTTCACTGCTATTTTTTGCTCTTTGAGGCAATACAATGGCAATTCAACCCGCTGCTCATTCATGAAAGAGTTTTTATCTGCAGTTCTGAGTGTTTATAATCTGGTATGTAGGTGTGACATTTTACCGGAAAATTATGCCTGGTGGCTTACAGGAGGTGGTGTGTGTTCCGTTAGGCGGCAGTGGTTGGTCCACCAGAGAAAATTGTCCAAACTAAAGAGAGGAAAAGGGTCCCTAGTATTGTAGAACCACATACCACACATCACACACTGACCTTTTCTTTGAAGTAATCACGTTTTTTCTTTCTTACTGTACAGTATGTGTAATTAAACTGTTATCATTTAGTTCAGGATTGTAGTTAAGACAACAGAAAAGCGTCCGTGATTCGTTTTAGCACTGCAACACTGACCCCAGATGCTGCATGTTCTGTCTAGTCAACATACAAATATCACTAGTGAACTGCGGCCATCTCATTTTAAGAAATTGGTTACATTAGGCATTACCAGCTCAAAGGTATAGTGTTTCCAAGACCTTGCTCTCAATGGACCACTGAGCAGACGTTGGTCATATTTTTTCTTTATCTCAGATAAAGCATATGTGCATTCCCAGAAGCCGATGCTAGAGAAAACCAATTTCCTCAATAGATTCCCCAGCATGCAACAGCACCGAATCAGATGGGAGGAGAGTTGTTTCTTTTCGCGGAGATTGTTCTGCTGAGAGGGAGGAGAGGAACAACCTCAACGTAGTCTAAGGTTCCTCACACCTCCCCTCGGGTGACCTCCCTCTGGAGGTACCCTCTGCTCCACCTAGGCCTTGACCTCCTTCGTACAGAAAAAGCCCATCACTTCCCGCTTTTGGATTCCCTAACAAGTATCCTCCATGTTGTTTGTTGTTGGTTTCCTCCGGGTTTCTGCTGTTGCCCTGTTGCCCATCCCTCTTCTTCGACATTTTACTGGAGCTTTCCTTCCTTGCTCATCTCGCTGGAACTGTCCCTCAGGCACCGCCTCCCCTGAGTGGTTTATTGTCTTTCAACACAACTCCTCTGATCTTAGGTTTTCCAGCCTTTCTCCCACATCGTCGCATAAGAACAAAAGACCTGAGGAGCAGAAGAGATAGAAGCCAAACACAGACCACTGGGAAATGTGTGGAGATGGTGTGAGGAACAGTGTGATCACTTCACAGGGTTAGGAGGTTAACGACAATGATGACAATGACGTACGAGTTACAGCGTTTGTTTGTAATTAGCTGGTTCTTTTTAAATCACTTATAGAGAAAAAAATTTGTAATGGACATAATGGGCCACATCCGCAGCAGTGAAAATAAATCACAGGAAATGGAAGAAACCCTAGTGAGATCTGTGATCCAAAGTTAGCGTTAGAGAGGAGCTCGAAGGCGAAGACATTGCAAAACTTGGCACACCGTGCCAAGGGAGGAAAGACAAATTAATTAGCCGAGCACCAACCCAGTTCAAGCTTGGCTTGCCAGCATGTTTTAATCACTAACAGTATAATTAGATAGGGCACAGCGTGGATTGTGAGGGTTCCCCAGCAATAAGGAATGATAGCAACCCCAAATTGCAACTAGAGAAAACAATATGCAGATTACGACCTTTGATAAGGTCTGACATTACAGATAAACATGTGCCTCCATTGACGGTGAGAGAATGATATTCTAATTTAAGTATAACCCTCTCCCTGCCTGTCAGATTTCAGACATCAAGGCTTTGCTGGTAATAGATATGGGCAGTCTGTAATGAGTAGATAGTTCCGGAAAACAGTAACATCAACCAGAAACCAGAGTGAAGCACTTAAATAAAACAACAACAAAAGAACAGATCTTTAGCAAGGGATAAAATAAAAAAAGCCAGAAGGAAGATATGTCTTTATGAGAAGTGTATTGCAGTCAGAACCAGATTTGTAACCATCCAGAGAGCTGGGTGGTGTATCACAAAGGATTTTGGCTATGCCGCAATTCTCTACAAAGCATTTGTTTCTGTCTTTTGTCATAGTGGGACTAATCTCTCCCCTGCTGTACAGCTCTTTCCTTTGTCTAGCATTCAACTCCTTTACAACAGGGACAGAGCTGAAGCCACGAGGCCTGAACCAGCATGTTCAGCTCATTGGTTCATGTTATTGCAGTATCTGCCTGTTCGTCAATTGGAAATCCTGTTCGTATAGCAAAAGAGGACCGGGCCTGAGATACCAGGTTATTAAAAGTGAAACAATAGATTATTCCTATACAGCTATACTACTGGCCAGTGAACATGAGGTTGCACCAATTACGCAAATGTATGCGGGTCAGAGAATCGTCCATTTTACTTTAAATTACATATCTAATGTAATGGGGAATTTTTTGCTGTGACCGCACCTGTCTCTTGCCAGCAGAACAACATTGTTAAAAGTAAATGCGTCTATTAGAGTAAAGAGAAGCGCCACACTCTCCATTTGTGCTCTGTCTTTATGAGTGGGATTTGCATAATAATTGCTTTTAGTGGCTTCGGTGTAAGCAAGTCTGCCCAGCATAGCAGCGTTGTAATACGGCGTTGATTATCTCATTAATCTCACACTGAAGTACGTCCTCTGTTCTGGGCAGTGTGCAAAGCGAAGGGTCAGGCCTGTCATATGTTCCTGGCGAGAAAGGCTATGATAATGTGAGAGGTTATTTGCTCCGTCAGTCACTGCCGCTAAATACATTAACCCAATTCCCCGCCGTTCCCCCAACAGCCCAACTACTTCCCTCCCGCACTCTGACAGATGAGACCAGATGGGGGGGGGGGTGGGGGTCAGTAGTGAGGAATAGAATATTAGCAACAGGTTGCGGCCATGACTTAATGGTGTAGTCAGCAAGTGTAAGCTAATGCGTTGTTTGTCATATTCAGCGAATATCTACTCCCGGTACTCAATTGTGTTTCTACACAGCCCTGACTCTGTAAATGGGAACACCAACAAAGTGGTGCAGGCCGCACCACACAACACTATCCTAGCTTTGGCAACTTGTGTCCAATCGGTGGAGGTGTGGGGTGGGGCTTCTGAGAGAGCAGAATAGTAGTAGAATAATGAAATCTTGCAATCATCCCACATTGACATTATAAGGTACGGGCTATCAACATGTATACCAAAATCATCATCATCGTAATTCTGTAAATTTGGCAAACATGGGAAAAGGATCCATATTGTATTTATTTTTCTCTCCCTTTAATGTATGACATTAAAGGGAGAGGTGTTGTGTTTGGATCGTGGTCAAATATCATGTATTTTTTCAGAATGACCAAAATCCACCTATTCAGTAAGATGCAGGTCTTGGTCTGCCACTAGTTGGCTGAAAATGAGAGACACGCTGTTAGTAGTGCAAAACACAACAACAAAAAACACAGTTTTGCTGTTGTTTACCTGTTTGTCGACGCGATGTGCCCATCAGGGCCTCCATATGACCATAATGAATGAAGTCCAAACCGAATGAATGAAAGAAACCCACCTCCATTGAAATGCGAGTGAGCAAATGATTGGCTCGTACAACTGTGTACAACGCATTCTGGCGCCAAAGCTGAAGCCGCAAAGAGGCTCTGTCATCCCAGGTGTCCGTTGTGCCCCAGTGACAGTGCATACAAATCTGACAACCAAGCTAATTGGTAGTACAGTTGAGTGCACTATAATCTTAATAAGAGCTGAAGGGGGGGACTACATTTCATTATGCAGGCACCCACCTTCCACGAGCCAGTACTTTGGAGGGAAATCTGTTTGTCAAATGGTAAATGGACTGCATATAGCGCTTCTCAAACCTTCCAGCCACACAAATTGCTGTACAGTATTGCCTCATATTCACCCAGTCATACACCATTGGTGATTGCTGCCAAGCAAGGCGCAACCAACCACCGGGAGCAGTTAGGGTTAAATGTCTTGCTCAAGGACACCTCGGCATTTGGTGAGGAGTAAGCCGAGATCGAACCAGCGACTTTTGGAGCACCACTGTCTGTGTCTTGTTATATTTGACATGCATCTACACCTCAGGCTGGAAAATAAAACCCTGAAACACATTTATGAAGTCACTGCATCATAGAGGGTGATGATCTATGCCTATTTGCATTTATAGGCTCTCCAAGTTGAGTAGCTCTGAAGAAACCTGACCGTAACAATGTGGAGAACATATAGTTTCTCCTTATCAATGAGCTCTATCTGATTTACAGTGATAATGGTGTTGTTCTGGAGGCATGCAGGCATAAATAACAGGCAAATGGGTTAGGAGACAGAACTGTATGTAAATAAAATGTATCAAAGGATGAGTGCTTTGTACTTGCGTCAGAGGTGGCTATCTGAGCAAATGCTGAATGCAGCGGTATCAGGTGTGTAATTAATGCTGCTTTGGTAGGTGTTGATAAGAAATCTAATCTCTGCTCTAATTTGTGGCAATATTTGAAGGGCCTTGATGTTAACCTACCAACTGAATGTTTGTGCATCAACATATTGTAGGCACATAGGGCTACCATGCTCATGCTCCTGCTATCATGAAGATTTAGGCTGGCCCGGCAGGCTACTCGGATGGTGGAAAGAGATTTTCCGCAAAGTTGGTTAAAAGTTATCATCAAATCATAGCCAGAAACACTACAGGCCCAGCTATGGTAAATGATTATATATCTTGAATACTTTAATTATCTCAACAGTGGAAAATCTTTTTTCTTACTGCTAATGCTGCATTTGCATCATATTTCTGAATTCATGAGAATATGAATGTTTATTTTTGCTAAATAAAATATTTTTAAATTAGTTTTTGGAAAGCACTGTAGACCTATTTAAGGAAATGTGTCATTACAATAATGTATATATATGTGTGTTGATTGTTAATTGGATTAGAAAGACAAACATAAATAATACAATTTTAAAGGTTATTATTAACTATACTGTACAGTATGTGTGGTTTACTCTTATGGCATCTGCACATTTGTCAAATAATTATCTGCAAATTGGATTTCATTTTCCATCACAAACTCACTTTTATGTTCCCTCATTGCTTTGGCCCTCATAAATGCAATCTCATCATCCACTGGGAAGGACTGAAAATATATTAGAAAATACGAGTGCACATCAAAAGCCCAATTTCAGCTTTACTTCGCTGTTTGTCCCATGTGATCATCTGTTTGTACACCTTAAAATGTTGTTTACTGTTTAATAGCCACCATTCTCTCTCACTCTCTTCCCCCCCCCTCTCTCTCTCCCCCTCTCTTTTACCTTAAACAGTGAGCATTCAGGGCTTACTACAACCAACAAGGGCTGTCCCTATAAAATAACCTATAGTGTTTATTAGCGGTGTCTTCCGATGTAACTCTTGTTGATGCGTGTTACATGGTGCGTATTATGACGACCTTGAGGCTGTCATCTGTAATTCTTTGGCAGTGACTGCGGCGATGCCCTGAGGCGTGATCAGGCATTCCCTCGTGGCTTCTGGCTCTCTCCTCGCACATTAGTATGGATGTTGTGTAGGTGAGGTACTCTACGGGTGCTCTGACTGCTTGTCAGGTATGTAAAACAGCCTTCATTCAGGCAGGGGCGGGAAAGCCCTGGAACAACACAGGACGACAACAACAGACTAAAAACCTGAAAAGGCCCTTTCAAAGAATGCGATTGAGTAGACCAAAGCAGGGCTAAAAGCACCTAGTAAAACCCGCTGTAGCCTCTCTCGCTCTCTTTTTCTCCCCTCTCTCTTGGTCTCTTTCTCTCTCTCTCTCACACACACACACACACACACACACTCGCTCTCTTTCAAACATGCTAGTGGAGTTCATTTCCATTCTGTGCGCTCCTTGCTGGTGGGTCAAAGCCGTGATTGTGCTGAGAGCTGACGGAGACAGAGAGACAGAGAGACAGAGAGAGAGAGAGAGAGAGAGAGAGAGAGAGAGAGAGAGAGAGAGAGACTCTCTCCCCAATGCCTTTTAAGGCTCCCCTTCCTTACATCACAGCCACGGCACAGCAGAGAGGATATCGACTCATTCGTATGGACCACATCAGTCCCACCGACCCAGTGCTTGTCATTGTACAGGTCTCTTTAGGCTGTTATATGCAATCCGGCAAGGGAGGCTGTCTCTCTCTGTTCCCCGGGCAAATTACATTTGACCATGGGCAAAGTGGGGGAAATGTGAGGAAGCTGTATGGCTAAAGCTTTTTAATCAGTTTCATTTTACATCCGGCAGCCTTCATGGGATCGGGAATGAGCATGAAATATTCAGCACACACCGTCACGCTGCTGGAAGTGTGTGTGTGTGGGGGTGGGGGTGGGGGGGGGGGGGGGTGGGGTGACAGGGACATACTTTTTTGTATAAACAGGACATGCCATTTTCCCAAGCCATCCATACGTGAACTGCAGAGTACCTGTCGGCACAAATAACACACTTCTCTCAAGAAGGCAGGATGATTTGAAATGTAAAGGTTGGCTCAGGAAATTCCTTTTACTGGAATTGTCCTTGTGTCGCTACTTGTAGCATCGCTACTAGTTAAACTACATTTCTGAGTAGCGTGGTGGCAGCGGCGTTGTTTACTGAATCAAATAGCTTTTCAGTAGCGAAGCTACTAATTGATCAAGTAGTGCGGTAGCGTCCACAGAAGCTACATTGTCCCAATAATTTTTTAAACTGCAGCTCAGCATCAAGTCTTGACACAACTACTAAGAATCAGTACGCGATGCCATCACATACACGGACCTAGGCTACATGTGAAGTCAACAGAAGCACTTCCATATGACGGTGATGCCGTAGACGTAGGCCAATCACTGCGCTGATGCCTGAGACTTTGATGCAGGGTATTGACGGGGAATAAAGACAAGACTGAGTTTACGTGATAGAAAGAACAGTGAGAGCAGAGAATACATCTTATTGTTTAATAAA